>QXTE01000135.1:883630-969852 GCA_003942145.1 Platysternon megacephalum
AATCATAGAATCTCAGGGTTGGAAGGGACCTCAGGAGGTCATCTAGTCCAACCCCCTGCTCAAAGCAGGACCAAACCCAACTAAATCAGCCCAGCCAGGGCTTTGTCAAGCCTGACCTTAAAAACCTCTAAGGAAGGAGATTCCACTACCTCCCTAGGTAACCCATTCCAGTTCTTCACCACCCTACTAGTGAAAAAGTTTTTCCTAATGTCCAACCTAAACCTCCCCCTCTGCAACTTGAGACCATTACTCCTTGTTCTGTCATCTTCTATCACTGAGAACAGTCTAGATCCATCCTCTTTGGAACCCCCTTTCAGGTAGTTGAAAGCAGCTATCAAATCGCCCCTCATTCTTCTCTTCTGCAGACTAAACAATCCCAGTTCCCTCAGCCTCTCCTCGTAAGTCATGTGCTCCAGCCCCCTAATCATTTTTGTTGCCCTCCGCTGGACTCTCTCCAATTTATCCACAGAGCTATCGCCACTTGCTTCTCAACTGTGAGGGCTGCTCTCATCTTGGTATTCTGGCACTTCAGGGCAGGGGAAAGCAAGTCACAAAGTTCCATGAAAGTGCCCTTACGCATGCGAAACTTTCGCAGCCACTGGTAATTGTCCCACACCTGCAACACTATGTGGTCCCACCAGTCTGTTTGTTTCCCGGGCCCAGAATCGGCATTCCACCCATGAACCTGCCCCATAAACACCATGATCTCCAAAGCGCCGGGGCCCGCGATTTGAGAGAATTCTGTGTCCATGTCCTCATCACTCTCGTCGCCGCGCTGCCGTCGCCGCCTCTTCCTCGCCTGGTTTTTCAGGTTCTCGTTCAGCATAAACTGCATGATAATGCGCGAGGTGTTTACAATGTTCATGACTGCTGCCTTGAGCTGAGTGGCTCCATGCTTGCTGTGGTATGGCGTCTGCACAGGTAACCCAGGAAAAAAGGTGCGAAACGGTTGTCTGGAGGGAGGGAGAGGGGGGCCTGACGACATGTACCCAGAACCACCCATGACAATGTTTTTTGCCCCATCAGGCATTCGGATCTCAACCCAGAATTCCAATGGGTCGGGGAGACTGCGGGAACTATGGGATAGCTACCCACAGTGCAATGCTCCGGAAGTCGACGCTAGCCTCGGTATTATGGACACACACCGCCGAATTAACGTGCTTAGTGTGGCCACATGCACTCGACTTTATACAATCTGTTGCCAAAAATCAAATTCTGTAAAATCAAGAGTAATCCCGTAGTGTAGACATACCTTAGGAGACCATACACTATGTAGCGGTACAGCCGTGTCGCTAAAAGCTACATAGTGTAGACGTAGCCTAAGACCATGATTTTAGTGTCTAGCAAAGATACGAATTCACGTTCCCAGGCTCGTCTTGTGAAAATGTTGTGCAGGTTTCCTTTTAGGTCAAGGACTGAGAGGTCAGAGATAGAGTGAGTGACTGCTTTGTGAAAAGTGTTTACCCGTGGTGATTTAGAGTTTTCGTTGTTTATCATTTTCCTGTCGGAGTTCATTCAAGAGTGCAGTGATTATCTGGTTTCACGCAATAGTTGTTATTGGGGCATTTAGTGCAGTGGGCTTTAGCTTTTTTGGCCACAGCATCACCCTGAGAGCTTATGTTCAGCTGATTATTGATCATGACCCCCAAGTCTCTTTCAGAGTCACTGTTCTTCCTTGTGCATCAAGGGAGTTGCAAGCAGTTACAGCTCTTCCACCCCATTTAAGGCAAAGGTGGTTGCAAAGTAGTCACTAAGTAGTGATAGTAAGGCCTTGTTAACACTAGACTTTGAACCTCTGCTGACATCACTGCATTTCCACCTCCAGTAGCAATGGCAAGAACCATAGTAGGCCAAGGCCCTGGTGGTCATTGGTGATTTAACCACCATATTTTCTAGACCTGCTCTGAGCATTTTTAGGAGACATAGTAGTTAAAATGCTGACACTTTGTCTACACTACAGCTTTCACTGTTGTTACTGCACCAATGATAGGAACAGTGGGAAATTTCAGGGGGGAAAAGTCCAGGGTGGAGCTTGAGTCCATAATTTGTCCTTTGAAATCCTTTAATATCAGTGATGGTGCACAAAAAGGAAAGAACCCAGCCTGATTCTCAGTTGGGGGCAGGGGAGACATCCTTTTACTTGAAAACTGATTACACTTGTTATGGAAATTACTGAGCCAATAAACACACGTCACAAGGATTTCACTTTTACACAGCAAATTGTCAGAGCCT
Organism: Platysternon megacephalum; assembly: GCA_003942145.1. NCBI lineage: Eukaryota > Metazoa > Chordata > Testudines > Platysternidae > Platysternon > Platysternon megacephalum. The sequence goes on from QXTE01000135.1 coordinate 885,863, forward strand.
AACTGCACTTTAACTTGGAGTGCTCAAGCTTTTGTGGATTTAAATCAGGATTAAGATCTTAAATTCAAGATAATTTCAGTCTTGGGCCTTTTGTGTTCAGTATAACTCAGCCTACGGCATCGAGTGCCATGTATGTTTCATTCAGTGTATTAAACTTCTATTTGGCTACTCACCATTTTTGGGGGGGGAGGGGAGGGAGGAGGAGAGAGGTCTGGTTCTTTTTGTTCAATTTCTCTCATAATCTCAAAATTTAAAATTACTTCAATTAAGAAGAATATGAAGGACTCATCAATCCATGTTTATGATGCAGTTTTTAATTATATTTAATCAGGAGAACAATGCTAAAGTTTAAAGTAAAATTGTTTCCTTGGTCAAAGAGAATAAGCACACAAGATAGAAACTGGCCAACATTACAGAAACAATTGACAGATTTAACAAAACATTGAATGAAAGCAATATTGTAATAAAGTCTTGATTCCTTATTTTTTTTTAAATGAAATGTTGTGTCAGTAGTGCACTGAACTCTTACAAATAACACCATTGGTAGGCTTCAATTAAACCCAGGAAACTTTACTTGTGCAGGATTAATTAATTGGATAGAACAAGTTATTCAACAAGTAAAATAAATAGTTGAAAAATAGTTGGAGAAGGAAGTGCAGCATTTAATGAACTAACTCACTGAGCAAACGCCAGGATTGCTGTATTTTTCCCCCATAAGTGATATGGCACTTTTGGCAGTGTGATTAGTTATACGTAATGTGTTTGAATGATGTCTTTACACATGCAAGATTGTCATGCTGTTTAAAAAAAAAAAAAATTCTGTACACAAATAAATCTCAAAAATGTAGGCACGATGTGTTTTAATGCAGATGGCTTCAATGCCACATCAGTTTATGATATACAGGAGAGAGGGCTATTAACATGCTTTTCTATCTCAAACTAAACACTACTGGCTGTAACCAATGACACTAGAGTATCCAGCTCAATAGTCTCAGTAGCTTTTCAATGGTTCATAGCTGCTAATTGTGCAAAATATTCTAAAGCATTAAAAGTCTACTTGAAATTCTGCAACGTAGCTGGCTTTCACTGTACTGCAAGAGTGACACATTATTTTAGATTAGTTCCACTTCAGGTTGAAGGGGGAGAAAGAATTTGATGCTCTGTCTAATTTTAATGACAATCATCTTTCATAGTGTGCTGTTGTATAAAGCACAGAGGAAACTTTAAGTATAATTAACTTTTCCTGTGGCAGACTCCTGCCTCGGGGCCTGATCCAGTCTTTATTAGCTGAAATACAGATGCCACAGTGATAAAGCCTGGCATAAATACCTGGCTAGAGAAGAGAGGTTAGATAGATAGGATCATGGCTCTGATTTTAAAATCCCATATAATCATATGTTATCAGCTAGGGCATGTGGGGCTGGTGAACACACGGCATTTGGGGAAACCTAATGTTATATCTAATATAATTAATAGAATATCTGATTCATTACATTTTAATCAAGGGGAATAGCAGAAACAGTTAGAAAATAGATTTGCAACAAAGGGTTTAAGGGAAACTTTTAGCTGTGAGGCTTTGAGCTAAACAGGACATAAGATCCCCTGCTTGCACCAGAGTAGATGAAGGGGAAATTCTGCCTGGCCCTTTTTCATGGGAACTGTTTGGCGGAGGATATAAAAAGCCTGGCTGAGAGAAGGGCCAGGAACAATTCCAGTCCCTACGCTCAGGAGTATAGGGACTGCTTCATTCCTGTTCCCTTGGGGTGTATGGTACCCTGAAGTGGGCAGACATGAGGCTGGGCTATCGTTCCTCCCCACCATTGTACAACAGCCAGTTGTGGGAGGGGAGTGAGTTGTGCCCCTCAGAGGTGCATAGTAGTACATATGCAGCCTCTGCCTACCCGAGCGCTCTGGGAATCCTCACTCTGTGGTGGGCAGCTGCATAACAACCCTTTCTATGGGTTGTGACTAAATGGCACAATCTAGCCCATTGTGAACTGGAGCCAAGTTTGCAAACTCATACCACCACGCTGACATCAGTGGGAGTACTTGCAAGAGTAGGTGCTACTCCCAGCAGTGAGTGAGTTCAGGATCAAGCTCTTGATTAGTTTTATTACCCAGACCTAGTCACACATGGGGTAACATTTTAAAGTGCCTAAGTGACTTAGGAGTCTGTCCTGTTTTCAAAAGTGCTTTAGACACTTAGGAGCCTAAGTCTCATTGAAAGCGGATGAGACTTAGGCTCCTAAGTGACTTGGGAGCTTATGAAAATTGTACCCTGGTCTTTGGGAGTTTTTTATTTGCCATTTCAAAAATAGGTGACTCAAGTCATGTTCCCAAACAAATGGTCTGATTTTCAAAATTGAAGAGTAGCCAGCAGCTCCCATTAAAGTCAATGGGAGCTGATGGGTACTGAGCACTTGAAAATTGTCACTTTTGGGGAGCCTAAATGTGGATATAGGAGCCTCAGTTTAGGCACCTATTTTTGAAAATTAGAATTATTATTGCAGCACCTGGGATCCCTAGTCATGGACCAGGAACCCATTGTGCTAGGTGCTGTTCAAACACAGTGAAAAGATGGTCCCTGTAAGAAAAAGATGGTCTAAGTAATCTTAGTTTAGGTAATCCTTATGGAGAATACATAATAATCCATTTTCATGCGATAGTGATGGCCATTACGTTTTTTTAAGGAAATCGGAATATCAGAATAGGGTATCATCCTAATTAACATTTTTAAAATGTCAGGAAAGGCTTTTTTAGGAGAAGTCTGTAAATTGTGCAAGTGGCTGCTACTGGCATCTAGTACAAGAAGAAAACTGAGCACTCTCCTTGATTGCGTCACTCAGTGGGGGTTTTATTCTTTGACAGGTATCAAAATGGAGTTATTAGTAGAACACCATCCACAATCACACCACTTGTTAAATACAGAACCTATCCTGAAAAAGAATGATCATAGCAAAATGTCTATCTAATTTTGATTGTTAGGGGCTAGATTGTGCCATTTAGACACAGCTCAAGTAAAAGATGGTGCAAAGTCCCACCACTCTAGTGGGGGCACCAGGAGCGATTCTGTTCTGCACCACTTAGGGCTCCCAGGTACAATGATGGGGTGCAGCTTACTACCCTCCACCCCTTCTTGGGACACCATGTGTCCATATAGCATAAGGAGGTAGAAGTCCCTGTGTTCCCAGATGGGAATTCAACCTGGCCCTTATGTGGGCAATGCTACCAGGGAAATGATCCCTCACCCACATTGTGCTTGCACTAAAGTCCAGGCATAATCTGTCTCTTAAAGAGCAAATGGGGGATTTTTTTCATGTTGAGCAGTAGTGCAAGATACCTAATGGGTGAGGCTACACAAATGAGCAGTTGGAAAGCCTGTCTCCTGGTGCTTTGGGTAGACATTATTTCATCCATGTTTCTAAGCATCCAGTTTCACATTGTTCAAACCATGTTTTCTATCTCTTCTGAACCCTTTTTAGCCTTCATTTTGAGTATTAATGCAGTTAAATGAAAGATATCGAAGAACATGGGAGAAGAACAAGGCTATTAAAGAGTGCTTGCTACTGTATAGAACTGCTTTTGTCAATGGGCCTGATTCTGCATTCCTTTTGTGTTCAGAGCTCCCACTGCAGTCAAGGGGCATTTATGTTGTGGAAGAAATAAAGGATATAAAGGAGTGATTCCTCATGTCTGGAACTGATTGTAAGTCCACGAGTATTCTTCCTTATTCTGCCCTTATGTTAGTCTGTGTGAGTCTTCAGTGACAACTTGAGCCTTTTGAACACACATCTTACATACAGATGTGCTTAGGAGTCAAGTGCTGCATAGACCTGGTGCTGGCCACTGCATAGCAGCAGATTTTCCCCTCATCTACCCCCCCAGTGTGGACAGTGGTAGTGGGGAGGGGAGGGAATGGAGGTGTAAGGGAATTTTGCTAATTATTTTGTGCCACTTTGCAAGGCCTTTCATACTTTTGCTTTTTTCAGTGATATACTGATGAAATGGCAACATTCACATGGAACACATGCAAGGATGTGAATTGTCATGTTTTCATTGTGAAGCCATTTTGGCTCAAAAGCAAGGCATTTTTACTGAACATATGAAAAAACAACAGCAAACAGAGCAAATATAAGCCATTCCTGATTTTGTACCTAAAAAGCACAGGCCCAGCTGGTGTAAATTGGCATAGCTCATCATTCCTGCAGTTTTAGTACTTGTGTTTATGTCACGTCTGTAACCAGAAGGCCACCTCACCTGGTCTACAGAAGAGTTCATGGGTTCTTTGATATCCATTTTAGATACAGTGAATAATTGTAAAACTGCATTACCGTAGCCAATTCTTCATTGCACTGCTAAAGAATGATTTCCTATATTATCATAGATTTAAGCTAAATAAATATGTAAAAATTAAAGGCAGCAACTTCAAGACTTCATCCCGCAATCCTTAGATTGAGTGGGCTTTTTGCTTGCACAAGAACTTCAGATCAGATCTTTATTTTGGGCCTGATCATGCAGTATGCATGGAAGTCAATAGGAGTTCTTCTTGTGGTAGCCAGCATTTTAGCTATCACCAGGAATTGGACTGGGGACTTCTAGGACTGAACACATGAGGCTCTGCAGAATGAGATAAAGAACCAGGCTCTGTGGCTAGGCACTGTGATACTCTTCCTCTGTGGATCCAGCCAGTAGGTTACAGTGGGAGGTCTTGCGGGATCAAGTTCTTTGTTACTGCAACCATGTCAACATGAAACATTCTTAATATTACATTCATATTATTAATTTTTTACAATACAATTAAAAATAGCTCTTGCCCTAGAGGTTACATGAAGGGAATTATTGCAAAATATTTACAAAAAGATCTTTTAAAAAAAACAACACTAATGTTTAGCGGTGTTTTCTGGATGTTGCTGAAGGAATAATTAACAAAGGATGAACCAGAATCAATAATGCTTTCTACACTTTGACGTTATTAACTGATTCCATACATGCTTGATAGAGGTTGAGGCAGTCTATGGATTTATTATTTAGACTTATGGTGTAGAATTCAGCCAGTGAAAATGGCCATTCATTCCAATGGAACAGGAAAGCTGGGGGTGGGGGGGTTGTTTTTAAAATTTGTGGTAGAAGCTTAACTCAAGAAATGGTTACAAGGAAAAATATATACAAGATCCACAAATACTTACAATCTTCTATATACAGCTAGAGATTTATTTATTTAACTGTAAAATCTCCAGCCTCATACAGTTCTTTTAAAATTAGAACTGGGGCAAAAACTAATCATTCTAAATCCAAATGTGTCATTAAAAGAAGGAAGAGAGAGATGTGTTTCTGCCCCTGAGAATGGGCTACTCAGAATCAGTCAGCTGAATCAGCACCTTTACTGTGAAATCCTGGCCTCATTTAAGTCAATAGCTCCAGAATTCCATCCTTAATATTTTATGAAAATGCTCTTTGAGGGTGAAAGTCATCCCTGTAGTCATGCCTGTGCAGAGGGCCAGCATATAGCCAATGCACTACATAAATCTCACTTAAGCTCATTGGAAAAAGTAAAAGATCCATCCCTCTGTGCTAAAGTGGGACTTAATGGATAGAATCTCTGCAATAGACCCTCTGCAAAGGGTTGAATTTCACCTCTAAAGAAGAGTTGTGCTGTAAGAAACATTCTGGAATAGCATCATTTTATTATAAATCCAAAACACTAATAACATTTAAAATCAAATCCAGAAGAAACTAAATAGTTGAAAAGATCCCAAATAGTCTTCCAAAAGCAGAATAATCGCTAACAGCCTTCTGTCCCTGAAGCACCATTCTCATTTCACTAGTGACCCATGTAGAAGACAGGGTCTCCCTTTGATTTTTTCTGACGTTTTCTTAAAGTGTCAACATTTGATATGCTGGTATCGTAAATATTTTACAGTCTTCACAACTGAGATACTCATTTCCTCAAAGATGCATAAATCTGTATGCAGCTTATTACACTCATCCTGAGTATGTGTTTCAAATCATGGTATAAACATATAACCTGTATTGTAGACTAATAAAATAGTTTCTTTTTTTCCCATATCAGAAATAATTGCATCTTACATTTACAATTTTTTTTCAAAATGTACAGTTGGAGGGAGGGATTTTCTAACTGTAACGAAGTAATGGATAAAATTAATTTAAGGCTTTTTACATAGGTACATGGGTATATTATTACATGGAAAAATAAACTATTGCTAAATGAAGAGAGAGTTTACTATGGAAGAACTGTGTTAGTCATCTAGTTTAACTGGATTTATATAATTGATTTCAGGTTTAAATTAAAATTAACAGTTGTGCAGTAACATAGTATATAAAAACTTGTTCTTTGTTTACCAAGCACCACCCACCATCATTGCAAAAGTATTCAAGATGAAGAGTACCTTGTGCTGCAAATAGCCCCACTGATTTCCTGTAGACACCATGAGGAGCAAGATAACAAGGTATTAAGTGAGAGTAAGGTTGGCAGAATCTGTCCCTCAGGATAAAGCATTTCTTCTGACATCTTTTAGCCAGTTGCAATGAAGGGCCAGATTTTGGAACCCTTATATATCTTAGTAAGCAGTTACTCACATGAGTAGTCTCATTAGCTTCATTTGGGATTACTGATGTAAGTGCTCACCAATGTGAGTAACAATTCCAAAATGTGACCCCTAATTTTTAAAGTGCAAATGTAATTAGAAAAATGACTTTGTAAAAATTTCAATGTCCATGTCACATCTGCTTCCTATAAACATATAGAATATCTGCTTACTTGTATGAGAAAAGTTATTACTACTTTTCATTTAGCTCTGCAGAGTTAACACAGCAATGGGAGTGTGAGCTGGATGCTATTCTGGCTCATGCATCATCAAATGATAAACTGAGCTCCAGCTGAGTTATCTTTAACACTAGTGTTCATATACAAGTTAGAAAGGAAAGCTTGAATGTCAAGTCCCAAGTTGAGTTTTCAGGGCTAGAAGTCTGTATAAACAATGTTGTGAAGTGAGCAAACTTGGTGCCACCTCCTGCGTTCCCTGAGCACTCCAAATTCCCATTGACTTTGATGGGCATTTCACACACACACAGACACACACACAGCAATTCCATATTCAGGCCCTTGGAAGAAATGGAGGGTGCAAGTTTTATAGAGTCATTTTCAAAGTAGAACTATGTTTTAAGGATGGTTGCTTATAGTTAAATTAATTTTATAGACACCATTGAGACAAATTTGTCCTGTTTAAATCCATGGAGTAATAAAAGGAATGAATTTGGCCCTGATTCTTTAGCTATTTCTCTTGGGTCATCATTAAGTGTTCCTCTCTTTCACCATCCTATAGAAAATGGTTATGTCTCTCCAAGATCTTTGTCCACTTAGTTTTCACCAAAGCAGTACTATATGCCATTTAGGCTCCTGTGCTTCAGAGCACATTAGAAATACCAGGAAAATATGGAAGAAGCTTGGAAAATCTTCAGATTTGTCACTTTGCCATACAGTTTTGACTTTAGATAGATTTTATGGCAGGTAATGAAAACCATTAAAGTGAGTTCATTCTTTGAAATTTGTCTCTAAAAACAGGGTCCTATGTTTAATGTGTTTTAGTGACTCCATATCCAATTTGCTTAGTGCACAAGTTTTTAAATATTTTTCCTAATGGTCAGCACAGTTAATGCAACTTGGAGTCTGAAAGTCAAGTTGAGTTTCTTCCTTCTTACTCAGCATCACTACTGTAGTAATAAAGATGATGCAAGCTAAATTATACAGGCCATAGTGGGGTGTGCAGGTGTAACCCATGTTGTAATTTGGCCTGCATGATTGCTATTAGTGGAGAAGGAAAGAACCCAGCTTGAATTTCAGAGCCGAAAGCTGAGTTTGCAGAGCTGACCAAAAAAACTTCCCTTTTATTTTGCAAACTGTGCAGAGTTGACCTGGAGTCACACTAAGAGATCACAGACATGGAACCTCATACTGATATTTTTAGAGTAGCACCCCACTTGAAGCCAGCAACCGCACCTGCTTGGTGTACAGGAAATGTTTAAATATCTAAGGGGAAGTTCTCTCAAAAGTGTTCGGTATTGGCCAAATGCTGCTCACACTGAAGTCAGTAGGAGTCAATGAAGTAAATGAGTGTTTCACCACTGACTTCAATGGGAGCAGAGCTAGGTCAATGCTGAGCTCTTTTGAAAAGTGACACTGTTAGTGACTCCCCTTCATTTTACCTGATTCTTTTTGGAATTCATTATTCCATATAGTTTTTGGAGCCTACAGCTCCCAAATGAACTATATATACTATATATAAAATTAAGAAGGCAACATTTATACTATACATTTTATACCTATTATTTCTGTACAGTTATTATGTATCTATTGCCCTTCAGTATACACACAACTCCACCTAGTACTCATGGGAATTCTGAGCACATATAAGAAGAAGACGAATCCTCAAAGTAATATAAATGTGTAAACAATTGTCCAGTTACATTGTATCATCTGAAGGAAAAAAAGAGAAACAATATATACAGAAGACAAATAGAATAAATAAACTGAGATGGATATATATGAAAATCCCTGTCAAGAAAGGCATTAGTGTTAAAATTCTCTTGTAGGATAAAAGGACAAAATTCTCCTCTTCAGTACACAAGCAAAACTTGTTTCCCTACCAGTACATACACAGAAATGCCAAGTTTGACACATAGAGGGAAAGCAAATATCTACATCAATCTCCATGTACAGATGTGACAGGAAAAAATTGCCCTCAGCCTTAACTACTATACCTTTAAGCAAATGCATTAATTATATTTTCTAAGAGCCAAATTCTGACCTTGGATAACTGTATGACTCCCATTGAAGTCAATGAGTGCCTCATCCACATTTTAAGGGCAGGATTAGTCTCTCAGAAATAAAGCAGCTGGCATTCATGTTCTACTTTAATTCTGAAGCTGATTTCAAATTGGTATCTTGTATAAAATATGAATTTAAAAGAACAGTGTGTTTTATCAAGACAACAGGATTCCAGTCACTCTATGCCATTAAAATTGAAAGCACAGAAAAGTAAGCAAGAATGAGTGTACTCTTATAACTACATCATTGGAGTTCTCAATGACACTTCTTTGCATTCACCATAGCACATTTACAAGGTATCAGTTTTGATTTGGTCATTGTTGTTTAAAGCAGGAGAAGGCTTGCTCTTCTGACCTTCAGTCCCCCCTTTGGATGTGTCCTGAAAGAAAAGCCTTGGCATCCACAGTGACATTAGGATTCGTTTATATTCTTTCCGAAAATTCTGGTTAAGAAGTCCGTATATTATTGCGTTAAGGCAACTGTTGAAGTAGGCCATGAAATAGCTTACGACGAACAACCACTCAGGAATTTTTGGTGCCATTTCCAAAGGATTGATAGCTACAGCTAGTCCAATGAAGTTCAGTGGTGCCCAACAAAAGGCAAAGATCACAAAAACCACGAACATTGTGAGAAAGTTTCTGAAGTCACTCGGCTTCAGTCTTGGTTTTATTTCTGATTTGACTCTTCTTCTTACTTGAATCACTAAGATCCAAATCCGAAAGTAGCAGAAGCTCACAATAGTGATAGGTACTATGAAATGAATTACGACAACAGCGATGGTGTAATAGGAGCTAGCAGTCTGAACAAATGTGCATGAATAGATGCGCGGATCATACTCTAAAGAGCCAACAAAAAAATTTGGCACAGTTGCAACAACTGTTAACACCCAAATTAGGCAGACGTATAGCATTGTGTTCCACCAGGTATACACTTTGTCATAAGCAAAGCTATGGCATATGTAACAGTATCTGTTTATTGCAATTGCAGCAATGTTGAAGATGGAGCCTATTACGCTTAGTCCCATCACAAAGCCACTCAGTTTACAGTGCATTTCACCCAAGGACCATCCATTGTGGAAAATGGCTAAGAGCACCAGTGGATATGGATACAAGGCCACCACCAGGTCTGCCAAAGCCAGGCTAACCACAAATGCATTACCTACGGAAGAAGAAAAGAGAGGCAAATAAATATACTCATATTTATGAAAGAGAAGAAAATAGTTTCAAACATTTGTAACACGAACGTGTTCAAGGTACCAGCAAGAAGCGGCTATTTCAATAGCAACCTGTCTGTACATGAGATCTAGCTCTGTCATACAGAACAAGCTACCACATAAATGTCAGCTGCTGCTGAGCAGCTGCTGAGTGGTTTATTGCTATTAGTGACTGCGCTTAGGCCGGTGGACCTTCCCACAGTAAATACCCTACTGCCAGCATCACTTTACTATTCTACCGCCATTTATAAACTTAAACATCAATAATCCATTATATATAAACTAAGTCAGTTTATTGTAACCAATTCCAGTAGTTGGAGAGAGCCTTGTGCAAAAATGTGATTGAAAAGGCAGCTGGGTAGGCAGATACTTGTGTAGAGGATCGTTACAGGCTACTGCTGTAATACACCTAGGGATTCAACAAACTGCAAAGGGAAAAATGACAGAAAGAGCAGGGATGATGGTACCAGGATGATGCATCATATGTTTATTTCAAATAGCTACACAATAAGCTGAACTACGGATATTTTCTTTGGTATGTTGCCTACCCTTTTGCAGCTATTTTGCCATTGAATCAACTTAGGAGGAAGAGTGAAACACCTCCACCATCTTCTATACAAAGGCACACCAAACTATGCAAAATCAAAAATATAGGAATGCAATGGAAAGAAAAAGTATTTAAATGCACAGAAGTCTAGATTCTTTTCTACTGTTGATGTTAAAAGAAACTTCAACAATAAAAGTGAGGCTTATTGTCTCTCTTTAAATAATACCTTTTTCATCTATTTGAAGTTTCTGGACTGTATCTATAAAATCATTCCTGTATAAAACAGTAGGATATCAAAATTTGTATTTGAAATGTGAAATACGTTACAGTAAATAGTGGTTCCATTGATTTTGTGGGAAGAATACCATATACCTTCTTAGCAACTTCCCAAAGTAATATAATAGGAGAGTTACTAATATTAGGTTTCTGACATTCAGGAAACATAAAAGATGTTCTTAGCTTGGCTGTTTGCTTGTTTTTATTGAAATCCATATAGTAGTAGTAAAAAAAAAATCCTTTACACTGTGAACGTAATTGTGAAAAAGACCAGTGTATTTTTAAAATTATGTGTGGGCATAAATCTGGTGTTCATTTACAGTGAACAATTAAGGGCTCAATCCTGGAAGATGCTGAGCATTCTGTTCTTGATCCAGTGTCACACCTATGCAAATGCTTAATTTTAGGCATATGAATAATCCATATGCTTACGTGCATTGCTGGATCCAGTCCATAGTGCTTAGTCCCTTGCAGGGTTCAACTTAGAAACAATGGCAAGACCAGTGTCCATACAAATTTCTCGATGCACTTTAGCAAATATACCTTAACCATACGGAAGGAATATGGAGCTCTGCTACTCCCCGCTACTCAAAGGGAGATCTGCTTCCATCAACCCCTTCACATGAGGTAAGGGAGACTTACGATACTATCAAGAAGGACCTTGAGCGGATCACTGCAGGCTACATGGCTCTGGGAAGAAGGATAAAAGAGTTTGGGACACAAGTGGTGTTCTCGTCCATTCTCTCTGTTGAAGGAAAAGGCCTGGGCAGGGAACATCAAATTGCGGAAGTAAATGCGTGGTTACGCAGGTGGTGTCGGCAAGAGGGCTTTGGCTTCTTCAACAACAAGCAGATGTTCCAGGATTACTGTGCTGGGATGGGCTCTATCTATCTATTACTAGGAAGAGCAGCTTTGGACATTGACTGGCTAACCTGATGAGAGCTTTAAACTAGGTCCAATGGGGGATGGTGACAAAAATACAGCCAACGTGTATCTAGGCTCAAGTAACGAAGACAAGGGGAAGGGGCTAATTTCTGAAGAAGGGTCTAGAAATAACAACTGCATTCAAAAGGCAAAAAGAAAAGCAACAGGACAGTCTGTAAAGTATCTTTGATGCCTGTATGCGATTGCAAGGAGTATGGGGAACAAGCAGGATGAACTGAAAGTCATAGTATATAAAGAAAATTAGGACTTAATTGGCATGACAGAGACTTGGTGGAACAACTCCCATGATTGGAATACCTGCATTGAGTAATATCGTTTGTTCCAAAAGGATAGGTATGAGAAAAAAGGAGGAGATGTTGCGCTGTATGTCAAGATTGAATACACTTGTTCTGAGGTCCAAGGAGAAGTGAGTCACAAACCTACTAAGTCTTTGGGTGAGGATAACAAGGAAAAAGAACAGTAGTGATGTTATGGTGGGAATCTATTATAGACCACCAAATCAGAAAGAGGAAGTGGATGAGTAATCTATAAGCAGTTAATAAGATTAGCTAACACACATGAGCTAGTATTAATGGCGGATATTAAATTCAATGATATATATTGGAAGACTATTGCAGCAAAACATAATACATCCTGCAAATTCTTAGCATGTGTAGGGGACAGCTTTCTGATTCAGAAAGCTGAGGAAACAACTAGGTGGTCATCCATTTTGAATCTGGTTTTTACCAACAAGGATGAATTAGTTACAAACATGAAAGTGGTCAGGAACTTTGGAGGAAGTGATCATGATCTGATAGAATTCAAGATCCTATGGAAATAAGGACACGAGAACAGCAAAACAAGGACACAGGACTTCAGAAAGGTGGATTTCAACCAACTCAGAGAAATAGTAGGCAAGGAAAGACCAATTAGGAAGAAAAGGAAAGACCAATTAGTAAAGAAAGGAGTCGAAGGGGGCTGGCAGTTCTTAAAATATGGAAAGACCAATTAGGAAGAAAAGGAGTCGAAGGGGGCTGGCAGTTCTTAAAATATGTAATACTAGAGGCTCAACATCAAGTTATTCCAATGCAGACGAATGATAAAAAGAGCCACAGGAAGCTAATGTGGCTGCTCAAGGAGCTCTTTAGCTATCCAAAAACCAAAAGGGATACATACAGGAAATGGAAGGATGGGCATGTCACCAAGGAAGTATACATGGGAATAGCACAAGTACATAGGGACAAAATCAGGAAAGCTAAGGCAAAGAATGAGTTACAGTTAGCAAGAAATGTTAGAAACAACAGGAAGGGGTTCTTCAAATATGTCAGACAAAAAGAAAGATCTAGGCTGGTATGGGTCCACTGCTCAATGGAGAAGGTGAGCTGGTAATGGAAGATGATAGAAAGGCAGAGCTGCTCAATGCCTTCTTTGCTTCAGTCTTCTCACAAAAAATAATGTGACCGGATGACTAGTGAAGCTACCATAAACAATAAGGGGGAAGGGATGCAGATCAGAGTAAGTTAAGAATATGTCAGAGATTTTCTGACCAATTTGAATAAATTCAAATCAGGAGGGCCAGATGCTATTCACCCAAGGGTACTGAAGGAATTAGCTGAAGAAATCTCGGAACCACTGGCAATAATATTTACAAACTCATGGATGACAGGAGAGGTCCTGTAAGACTGGAGAAGGGCTACTAATATAGTGCCCATCTTTAAAAAGGGGGGGAAAGAGGAACTGGGGAACTATAGACCAGTCAGCCTGACTTTGATACCTGGGAAGCTACTCAAGCAATGTATAAAACATTCAATTTGCGAATAGCTGGAGAGTGGAGGGGTAATCACTAGCAGCCAGCATGGATTTACCAAGAACAAATCATGCCAGAATAGCTTGATTTCCGTCTTTGACAGGCTAACTGATTTGATGGATAGGGGGAATGTAGTGGATATAATATACTTGGACTTCATCAATGGTTTTGACACAGTCCAACGTGACATTCAGATAAGTACGCTGGAGAAATGCGGGCTTGACAGAACTGCCAGTAAGTGGCTACATAAACAACCACAAAGAGTAACTATTAATGGAATGATGTTGGATTGGAGGGAGGTCTCAAATGGGGTTCAACCGGGAACTGTTCTGGGTCCGGTCTTGTTTAAATATTTATTAATGACCTGGATGTAGGTATAGAGAGCATACTGATAACATTTGCAGATGACACAAAGCTAGGACTAGCTGCAAACACTTTGGAGGACAGAGCTAAAACTCAGAGGGATCTCGAGAAATTGGAGACCTGGGCTATAGACAACAAAACAAAATTCAACAAAGACAAACGTAAGGTGCTACACTTAGGGAAGAAGAACCAAATGCACAAATACAGAATGGGGGATAACTGGCTTGGCAGCAGCACTGCTGAGAAGGATCTGGGAGTTTTAGCGGATTACAATCTCAACATGAGTCAGCAATGCAAAACTGTTGCAAAAAAAGTAATGCAATTTTAGGTTGCATTAGCAGAGGCATAGCATGCAAGTCATGGGAAGTGATAGTACCGCTCTACTCAGTGTTGCATAGGCCTCAGCTGGAGTACTGTGTCCAATTTTGGTCACCAGTGTATAGAAAGGATATAGAGAAACTGGAAAAGATCCAGAGGTGAGCGACACAGATGATCAAAGGGATGGAAGCCACCTGAGCAAAGGCTGAAGGAACTCGGCATGTTTAGTTTGGAAAAGAGGAGATTAATGGGGGATATGATAGCAGTCTTCAGGTACTGAAAGGCTGCCATAAAAAAGATGGAGAAAAGTTGTTCTTTTTTTGCCACAGAGGACAGGACAAGAGGCAATGGGTTCAAACTGCAGCATAGCAGATTTAGATTAAATCTCAGGGACAACTTCTTAACTGTAAGAACAGTAGGACAATAGAACAGACTGCCTAGGGAGGTTGTGGAAGCTTCTTCCCTGGAGATTTTCAAAAGGAGGCTGGATAGCCACCTGTCATGGATGGTTTAGACACAACAAATCCTGCATTTTGGCAGGTGGTTAGACTAGATGAGCCTTGCAGTCCCTTCTAACCCTATGATTCTACCTTCCCACTACAACCAGGATGGGTGGTCTACAATGAGAGGAGACTGGCTTACCTCAAGACAGATGCAGAAAATTTTTGAGGGAGCTCCTTGCTATAAATTTGGCAGCACTTTGCAGGGCCGAGTCCTGCCTGCTTTATGATTCCCAAGATGCACAAACACCTTGATGTCCACTGTTCATTCCAAAACTCAGTTGAGTGTTGGAATAATTTTCTTTGAGGCTGTTGGATCCCTTTTTCTGTACTGTGTCTCTATGAGGTGGAGTACAGAACTCAAAATGAGGGGGAGGCATGGGTTATGATAACTTTAAGACAGTTTCCTGCCCTCCCAATCCTGAGTTGTTCTCATGGCTGGAGAGCCCCTGGCATCATTTAGACAGTCCTAGGAGTCTGTCTAATTTATGGCAGCTTCCCAGAATCTCCTCAGACCCACCCCAAAACTCTCTTCCTGCCCCCAGTTCCATTCCTGGTATGCACCTTACATCAGGATTGTGAAGAGGTCCTCAAAAGGCAGCCTTATGGTTGTCTTCTGCAGTGCCTGGGCTGGGGGGGGAATCCTACACAGGTCAGATATAGTGGGTTTATGGCCCCTTTACTTCACTCCACCCTTTTTACTTGGCATAGAGGGGACAGAGCAGGGTGGGGAAGATCTCACCGTGGTGTGTATGCTTCACCACATTTTCCCCACATTGTGATATCTTTTGGGGAGAGAAAATTTAATCCATGACAACACAGATTAAATGTCCATAAATCCCCTTAAACATCAACCAGGCACATATCTCAATTCAGCTAAAGGAATCACCTATTACTTTCATAAAATTCTACCTGGCTTCTAGCCATCGGGAGATCTTCCCCACATAATTGAATAATTTACATTTCACACACACTTACCGGTGCAGCTTCTTATTAAATGCTGCGTAAAGATAATCCAGAAAAGCAGATGGTGGTGTTGCTGCTGCAGCAGCATCAAGCCTTCTTTCCTTGTGAGAACATCTGTGAGATCCCTGAATATACTCAGTATTTGTCTTACTGATGGTTGGAGAATCCTTGGTAATAGCTAATTAAATGTAAATCTGATTTCAGAGTTACAAGCTAAAGCCACACTGTGGAGAGGGTAAGGCTAGGTTGAGATGTCTGGGAAATTATTTACCCCTATGAAACATTTTGATGAAAACAATTTTTTTTTTTTAATTTTCAACAAAAATTTTCTTCAAATATTTTCAGGTTTTTGTCAAAAAAAAAAAGGGAAATTGTTCAGTTTAAAAGAAAAATTTAACCTTTCTGTGGCTGAAAAGTGAAGTTTTTATTCAAAAAAAGAAAACCTTTCAGGAAAATGGAAAATATTTGGTAAATATTTCTGTTTAGTCAAGAAGCCATTTTCTGTCGAGGAAATATTTAGATGGGAAATTTTCGACAAGCTCTAATACTGCATAAGCAGCATCCAAGGAACACTAGTGTTTAGTCATAGCAAGGTGCACAGCACTTACATGTAGGAATAGAAATCAGATATAAAAGGCCCCTGGAAAAGATGCAGAAAGTCAATGGGACTTGTGCTCCTAAATGCATTTGGAGCTTTTGAAAATGCCAGCTATGATGAATAAGGCCACTCCAAACTGGTCCAGAAATTAATGTGACATTAGTGCATAATGTATACTGCATTTTAGGAGATGGAGTGTAAAAGCCTGACAGAAGAATGTTTTCTGTGCTTTTTCAGACTATTCATTGCAATATAAGGGCCAGAGTCTTGTCTCTTGTGGAGCTGAGTGCAGAATATGGTCCTAAATTGTTATATTATTGCAATGAGTAGTTTGAAAAAGCAAAGAAAACCTTTTCTAATGTATAAATAATCTAAACTTTTGGAAATCAAAGGACTGTGATGTCTTTGAAGTTCTGTAAGCAAGCAAATGTTCCTTAATATGCCTATGATGCAGTCTCTAGCATGGGTATTATCCATAAGAAAATTACCAGATTAGTGCAGGAACCACCCTTTGCTCTCTCCAGCAAGTCTGAAGCCACAGTATGCTCAGGTAGTTGGAATGATTATTTCATCCTTACAATATACCCAAGGTAATGGGTTCCCAGATTTCAGTTCCATCAGCTACATTGGCTAAAAGATAGTGCTTACTGATCAGAAACACAGCTGCCTAGTGGAAAGCTACATGATAAAATGACTTCATACTAAATAAAGCACATGTGCACCAATCAGTGGTGAGCTACAACTATTGAGAGACAAATGATCAGCCCTGGGTGCAGCAATGTACATGCACCCATTGTGCATTAAAATCTAACATTTGTGTGTACAGAGAGGCAAATGAACATTTATATATCAATCCGTGTGCACAATTATCCAGTTTGTACCCCCGATTTGATAGCAAGACAGGAATGTATATGTTTTTTGGTATGTGTGTTTGAGCATATTTTTTTTAATCCAACTTCACAATCACAGTAAATGGGATATCATTTATGGTTTGTCTACAGTGGAACATCCAGGAAAATTAATCCAAAGTAAATAAAGATGTGAATTTGAAGTGGATTAGTTAAACCACATTAAATCCCTGTGTGAATGCTGTTATTCAGAATTAAAGTGGCCTTAATTCAGTATAGTTTAATTCACTTTGGAAGTGAATTAAGGCCACTTTACTTCTTAAGAGGATTCACAGAGGGTTTTAATGTGATTTAACCAACACACTTCAAATTCACACCTTTAGTTAATTCAGATTAATTTTTCTGGATGTCACCACATAGACAAGTCCTTAATCTCTGACAGTATTTAAATGACTATGGTGAGAAATTAAAGAACAAACTTTTCATTAAAGCCAGGATTTTTAAATGCTGAGCACCCACTGTGGGAAAAGCAGATCCTGTGAAGGTGTTTAAAGTTGGGCACCCAAAAATGGGAGTAGTTAAAATCATTTTTTTAAACCTTATTCTATTTCTTTAGTTTCAAATTGACATTATTTTATTGTTTTCTATCTTTTTCTTATAGACTCATAGACTTTAAAGTCAGACGGGACCAGCGTGATCATCTAGTCTGACCTCCTGCACATTGCAGGCCACAGAACCTCACCCACTTATTCCTGAAATAGACCCCTAACCTCTGGCTGAGTTATTGAAGTCCTGAAATCATGGCTTACAGATTTCAAGTTACAGAGAATTCCCTATTCACCATTTAAATCACTAGTTTAAACCTGCAAGTGACCCGTGCCACATGCTGCAGAGGAAGGCAAAAAAACAACAACAGGGTCTCAGCCAAGCTGGCCCAGGAGAAAATTCCTTCCTGATCCCAACTATGGCAATCAGTTAGACCCTGAGCATCTGGGCAAGACCCACCAGGCAGATACCTGGGAAAGAATTCTCTGTAGTAACTCAGAGCTCTCCCCATCGAGTGTCCTGTCTCCAGCTATTGGGGATTTTTGCTACTGGCAGTTGCCAATGGGCCACATGCCATCCTAGGCAGTCACATCATACCATCCCCTCCATAAACTCATCAAGCTCAGTCTTGAAGCCAGTTAGATATTTTGCCCCCACTGCTTCCTTTGGAAGGCTGTTCCAGAACTTCACTCCTCTGATAGTTAGAAACCTTCACCTAATTTCAAGCCTAATTTGTTGATGACCAGTTTATATCCATTTGTTCTTGTGTACACATTGATGCTTAACTTAAATAACTCCTCTCCCTCCCTGGTATTTATCCCACTGATGTATTTATAGAGAGCAATCATATCTCCCCTCAGTCTTCTTTGATTAGGCTAAACAAGCCAAGCCCTTTGAGTCTCCTCTCATAAGATAGGTTTTCCATTCCTTGGATCATCCTAGTAGCCCTTCTCTGCACCTGTTCAAGTTTGAATTAGGGCTGTCAAGTGTTCTGCTTGATAACAATCCAAAGCAGTGCAGACCAATGCATGTTCATTTTCATTATCTGAGTCAAATGCCACCAGCAGAAGGTTGGGTTTTTTTTTTTTTTGTCATTCGGGTTCTGTAGTTTCCGCATTGGAGTGTTGCTCTTTTAAGACTTCTGAAAGCATGCTCACTACCTCATCCCTCTCAGATTTTGTAAGGCACTTCAGATTCTTAAACCTTGGCTCAAGTGCAGTAGCTATCTTTAGAAATCTCAAATTGGTACCTTCTTTGCATTTTGTGAAATCTGCAGTGAAAGTGTTCTTAAAATGAACAACATGTGCTGGGTCATCATCCGAGACTGCTATAACATGAAATACATGGCAGAATGCTGGTAAAACAGAAGAGGAGACATACGATTCTCCCCCAAAGACTTCAGTCAGAAATTGAATTAACGCATTATTTTTTTAACGAGCATCATCAGCATGGAAGCATGTCCTCTGGAATGGTGGCCGAAGCATGAAGGGGCATATGAATGTTTAGCATATCTGGCACATAAATACTTTGCAATGCCAGCTACAGAAGTGCCATGCAAATGCCTGTTCTCACTTTCTGGTGACATTGTAAATAAGAAGAGGGCAGTATTATCTCCTATAAATGTAAACAAACTTGTTTTAGCAGTTGGCTAAATAAGAAGTAGGACTGAGTGGACTTGTAGGCTCTGAAGTTTTACGTTGTTTTGTTTTTGAGTGCAGTTATGTAACAAAAAAATCTACATTTGTAAGTTGCACTTTCAGAACAAAGAGATTGCACTACAGTACTTGTATGAGGTGAATTGAAAAATACTATTTATTTTGTTAATACACACTTTGATTTCAATTACAACACAGAGTACAATATCTATGAAAATGTAGAAAAACATCCAGAATATGTAATACATTTCAATTGGTATTCTATTGTTTGACAGTGCGATTAAAACTGCAATTAATTTTTTTGAGTTCATCGTGTGAGTTAACTACGATTAATCGACAGCCCTAGTTTGAATTCATCTTTTTTGAACATGGGAGACCAGAATTTCATGAAGTATTCCAGATGAGGTCTCGCCAATGCCTTGTATAATGTTACTAACACTTCCCTGTCTCTACCTGAAATATCTCGCCTGATGCATCCTAGGATAGCATTAGCCTTTTTCACGGCCACATCACCTTGATGGCTCATAGTCATCCTGTGGCCAATCAATACACCCAGATCTTTCTCCTTCTCTGTTGCTTCCAACTGATAAGGCCCAGCTTATAGCAAAAATTCTTGTTCTTAGTCCCTAAATGCACGGCCTTGCACTTTGCACTATTAAATTTCATCCCATTTCTATTACTCCAGTTTACAAGGTCATCAAGTTCTTCTCGTATGATATTCCGGTCCTCTTCCATATTGGAAATACCGCCCAACTTTGTTATATTTGTTATTTATTTGTTTAGCATGAATAAGGTACTGGGCATTGTACAATATACAAAAATAAAAAAGTCTTTGGGTTACATTTTTTTCAAGTGCGACTTAGGCAATTAGCAGCCTACATCCTATTGAAAATATATTAAATATACAAATTTGCATTAATATTAGAGTTAAGGTTACAGTTTTTAACACACAGAAATAATGATATGCAAATGTCTGGGGGCTAAATTTTACTCTCGGTTACATCCATTTAACTAAGAGCAGGATTTGGCCGGAGTTAATGTTCCCTCAGTTGCATCTAACTGAAGTAAACTGGAATTGTACGTGGATATCAGAAGGCAAAATTGAGCCCATTGTTATTTAAGTCATATATTTAACATCATAATTAGTCCTCCAAATAACCCTTCTGTGAACAAAGGGCAAAATCGGTACTATGTATTAATGTAATAAGAATGATGAATATGTTAGCCCTGTAATACAAAGACATTAGTCCAGGGGTAGGCAACCTATGGCACGGGTGCGGAAGGTGGCACTCGAGCTGATTTTCAGTGGCACTCACACTGCCCGGGTCCTGGCCACCGGTCCGGGGGGCTCTGCATTTTAATTGAATTTTAAATGAAGCTTCTTAAACATTTTAAAAACCTTATTTACTTTACATACAACAATAGTTTAGTTATATATTATAGACTTATAGAAAGAGACCTTCTCAAAACGTTAAAATGTATTACTGGCACGCAAAACCTTAAATTAGAGTGAATANGATATGTTAGCCCTGTAATACAAAGACATTAGTCTATCAAAGGACAGTAGTGTGATAGTTATCCTAACCACAAGAGAGAAGCTCAGAGTAGTTTGTCTCCAGAAGCTCGAGGCAGAATGCCCTTGCATATTTGTTACTTTTATTAAGAGTTAAGTTGGAACATTTAAATGTGAAATCTCTGGTTTAGATTCTATATTTCAAAAAGGCTGTAATAATTATACTATATTAATGGTATTGACTTCATAGTACTGACCAAGGAGGATTTACAGAGAATAACAAACTAGGTAGACTGGGAAAACTGAAAATTCAGACTGAAGATCAGCAAGGAGAAAACAAACATTATGCCAATTGGAAGGCAAGAGGAAGAGATAAAAATAAAAGTTGGAGACAAAAACTAGAACAAGTGGAAAAATTTGTAAATCTTGGAGGACTAGTATCAAACATTGGGAATTGTGAAGATCACATAAGAAGAATCGGAGTAGGTGCTATTGCATTCAGATCTTGCAGAATTTTCTGGAAGGCTAAAGACATTCAGATAAAAATGAAGATCAGCATATATGAGACAATTTTCATGACAATACTGCTGTATGGTTTGGAGTGTTGAAATATGAGGAAAGCTAACAAACAAAAAATATTGACTGCAGACATGAACTGATTGAGAGGAATACTGAGAATTTCAAAACCACATGAAATAAAAGATGAAGTGATAAGAAAACAACTAGGGCAAGAAATAATGCTGTTACACAAGAAAAATGACTGCGATGGTTTGGATACATGTTAAGGATGGACCTGGAAAGGATACCATATATGGTGATACATACCAAAGTGCAAGGAAATAGAAACAAAGGAAGACTGAGGATGCGTTGGATAGACATAGTGAAGAATCACATATAGAACAAAAAGGTTTAAAGATTAACAAAGCCATTAAGCTGGTACAAAACAGAAAGTGGTGGAAAGAATTCATTTGGCCCCATTTGTTGCTGCTGAGCTGATGGGCAAAAATCAAAGAAGAGGAGGAAGAGTGACAGTTTTGGCTTTAATCTCCGTGCCTCAGTTTCCTCTGTGTAAAATGGGAATAATTTTACCACCTCACCTGACGGGGTTTGTAAAGATAAGTTAATTAATAAAACAATAATTAAGAGACATCAGAAAAGAATTCTGTATCCACTGTAGGGTTTGAATGGTGTGCAGTAAATAAAACACAGGGCCACTCACTGAATGATGATAGAAAAAAATATTGAATAGGAAATATGAACATGGTGCATCCTGTTATGAACATGATATGGATGTGTGAGGCAGGGGAGAGGCAAAATGAAAAAAACCCAAAGTTATCCCAGGTTATGGGCCTGAGTGACAGGGAGGTAGTATTGTCCTCAGTGACAGAGAAAGTGGGGAGAGGAATGATAAAGGGTGAAATTCTGACCCTAATGAAGTAATTGGGAGTTTTGACATTGTCTTCAGTAGAACCAGGAATTCACTCAAGGTGTAAAATTGATAACAAAACATCTTAGAAAATATGTCAATGTCAATGTCCATGAAAGTCAAATGGAAGAATTTGACTTCAATGGGCATTGGACCAGGCCATTAAATAACAGAAGTATAAGGAAATAAAGGTCACTTATTCTAAAGTGGAAATCCCGTGAGAAGCTATTCTCACAGTACTTCCAACCTGACCTAAACCAGGTAGTACCGGAAATCTTACTAGCAAAATCTGGCACGTTTTTCACCCAGATTTCTCAACTAATGAGGTCCAGAAAAGCATCTGAACTCCAGAATTGCAGAAAATTGAGAAGCACTAATTTAAGGGAACAAGATCTCCACCAATAAAAGATACAGTAATAAATGGGGGTATGGAGTTTTCACAGGTTCTTACTTCAGTAAAGACTGTTATATGTTTGTTTAACAAGAATGTGGAACACTGAAAACATATGGTATAGCTAACATGCACTAAATTGTGAAAGTTCAAGGCATGTGCATAAAATATGAAAACAAACAAAGAAAAACCCCAACCCATAGTTTCTATCCAACCAAAAGTTTCTACAACTTTTAAAAGAACAGACCTCTTCTCAAAACAGAGCTAAGAAATAACCCACTAGCAACCTCAGGTAGGAAAAAGCCTGAGAAAAGGTCGGCCATGCCAAGGGAAGTGGCCAGGGCAATCTAGCTGCAGCCAGGAAGTAAAAGGCTAGTTAGTGATACCCAAAATGGAGACATTTCTTAAAGGAAACCTTTATTTATTAGAAAGGATCAAAGTTATTCTGCTACTCTGTTGAACTTCCCTAATAGCAAATGTAGCCAGTGGAATAAAAGCAATTCACCCATGTTTTGATGTTTTTCTGAAATGCTTATTACCCCATATCAGGGAGCCCTACATCTAAAGAAGTATATGCTAGGTCTGGCATTGGTTTGCAAACATCTGCAGTATCAGTGGTTCTCCAACTAGGGCCGCTGCTTGTTCAGGGAAAGCCCCTGGTGGGCTGGGCCAGTTTGTTTACCTGCCACGTCCGCAGGTTCAGCCAATCGCAGCTCCCAGTGGCTGTGGTTCGCCGCTCAGGCCAATGGGGGCGGCGGCGGCCAGTATGTCCCTCGGCCCATGCCGCTTCCTGCAGCTCCCATTGGCCTGGAGCAGCGAACCGCGGCCACTGGGAGCTGCAATCGGCGGAACCTGCGGACGCGGCAGGTAAACAAACCATCCCAGCCCGCCAGGGGCTTTCCCTGAACAAGTGGCGGCCCTAGTTTGAGAACCACTGTGCTGTATGATTCAACGCTTATGATGGGTGGATCTCAGAATACTCATCCAAAGCTTACTCTGCTATTTTATAATGGGGTGTTCAAGTCTGTTAGCATCCCAAAAGGAGATTCTTATTGTCATGACATTTACCACTAAGCAGAAACATTGCCAAACTGGCCAGCAATGCAGGTGGGCTTGAGGAAACTGGCGTTGTTTAAATCTAGCATCTGTTAGCTTTGATACTGAGAGTGCCTGCTGCTCCAGGAGAAGCTGTGGGCTGGGGAGATTGGGGTTAAATCCCAACTGTAGATTCTAATTTGAGCTCATTGAAGCTGAAGGAAAGCAGCTGGATCCCCAGCTAAGCCTCGTGTTAACCAGGGCAGCTGAGCTTTGTTCTGTAAATCAAAGGTTTATAAAAGATCAGGGTTCTTCTCAGGGAGAAAGAAATCAAGGGAGAATTTCTGCTGTCTAACCAGAATTCAGCATGTACCTGGGTTGTTTTGTGTTGTAGATGATAAACCTTCACATGTTCTTTATCCTGTAGAAGCAAGATAATAAATGAAAGTCCCTAACACAGGAGTGGGCAAACTTTTTGGCCCGAGGGCTACATTGGGGTTGCAAAACTGTATGGAGAGCCGGGTAGGGAAGGCTGTGCCTCCCCAAACAGTTTGGCCCCCACCCTCTATCCGACCCCTCCCACTTCCCACCCCCTGACTGCCCCCCTCAGAACCTCCGACCCATCCAACCCCCCTGCTCCTTGTCCCCTAACCGCCTCCTCCTGGGACCCCCTGCCCCTAACTGCCCCCGGCACCCCACCCCTATCCAACCCTCCTGCTCCCAGTCCCCTGACTGCTCTGACCCCTATCCACACCCCCGCCCCCTGACAGGACCCCCAGGCCCCCACACCTATCCAACCCACCCTGTTCCCCATCCCCTGACCCCTACCCACACCCCTGTCCCTTGACAGTCCCCCCCAGACTCCCACACTTATCCAACCCCCACCCCCATCCCTGACCTCCCCCCAGAACCTCCACCCCATCCCACCACTCCCTGTCCCCTGACTTCCCCCCAGGACCCCTGCCCCTTATCCAATCCCCAGGCCCCAGCCCCCTTATCATACCACTCAGAGCAGCATGTCTGGCAGCTGCGCCGCCCGGCCGGAGCCAGACATGCTGCCACACTGCTAGGCAGGAGCGCGCAACCCCGCCACCCAGAGAGCTGAGGCTGCAGTGGAGGGGGGCAGCAGGGGAGGGGCTTCGGGCTAGCCTCCCTGGTGGGAGCTCAAGGGCCTGGCAGGATGGTCCCGCGGGCCGGATGTGGCCCGTGGGCCGGATGTGGCCCGCAGGCCGTAGTTTGCCCACAGGCCGTAGTTTGCCCTAACAGAAGAGGAAGTCATCTTGTTGTCCCCTGACTAAAGACCCATGTGATTTGCAAGTGTGGACCCTGGCATAGCAATGAACTTCCTAGGCATAGCCAGTTCACTGATATGGTAAGAGCTGCATTTTGTGTTCCTGGTTCTATTCCTGGCCAGAACTAAGAAGCATATAGACAGGTGGGAACAGGGTTAACTCTTGCAAACATGTAAAGACTAGTTTGAGTTTTGAGACCAGGTTTGTGCAAACCCCAGAGCTAGAAGGTGTAGAGGGATGGAACTATTTGCAACCTCTATGGGGGAAAAGCTAGCTCTGGCCACCCTCATTACACAAATTACAATATTTCTTACCATTAGTTCCACATACTTTGGGGTTTTTTTACTTGGAATATGTCTGTGTTGTGGTTGTATACATGCTAATAGATTGTTACTGTGACTGATCTTAGGAAAAGGCACAGGAGTTGTGCAAAATATGCCCTAGAGTATGTTGGTCACCCTGACCTTGTAGATCATGAACTCCGGTTTGGGAATGGGATTCAAGTTCAGTAAGAGACTAGAGAGCTCTGTCTGAGATACCGGGAATTCTTTCTTCCAAGGAGCAGGGGCTTCATCAAAAAGGCTTGTTTTGTAGGTTTCTATTAGAGATTCTGAATCTTGAGTGGAGTGATTTGACTTGACCAGACTGGACTACACTCAACTAACCGCCATGATGCAGAACTGACTTCACGGTGAAGCCTGACTGGGCAAGTGGTGGTGGAGAGCTAACTACATAACAGGGCCCCATCAGAACAGCAGTGGCAGAGCTGATGTCAGAGGACTAGGTAGAATGCGATTGTGTGGTATGTAATTCACTGGAGTGGACGAGGAGAGCCGCCCCCTGACGATCACCAAGTCTCTTTCAAACAGTGAGTGGCTTTGTTTGTGACCAAGAGTTCTGCACCACCACAAGCTGGACAGTTGATACAATGGAACTAAGGGGTTGGCCACTGTTTAGGGTTTCTTTCCCACATTACTTCTGGAGGGAATTCTGTGCCACTGTGCACCTGCAGAATTCATATCCCCCAGAGATTTTTGTTTGTTTGTTTCCCCACAGAATAATAGATTCTGATGGGGAAGCAAAGGGAAGCCACAAGAGGGGTCATGCGCCCCTCCCCGGCAGCGTTCCCAAGCGGGTGCATCGGTTCGGGCACTGGGAAAGATGTAAATCACCAGCTATGGGGGGAACAAGGCTAGGCAGGCAAGACTCTCTCTCACTTGCTATCATGGTGTGCCCAGTGCCGAGGGGCAGAGCCCCGAGGTGTTGCTGGGGCAGGCCTGGCCCTTGCGCAGTGTCGGGTGCAGCCTCATTGCCAATTCTGTCTCCCTGGGGAAGGGCTGCAGGGTAATTCCCCATCTCTGTGCAGCCAGGGGGCAGACAGCCCCAGTGCGTACCCCTTGCCCCCGTTGATGTGCCCGCTCTGCAGAGGCATGGGGTTGACACAAGCAGCTATGGGGAAGTCACAGGGAGCCTTGGTCAAAGGTGCCATTTAGGGAGGGCAGGGGGGTACCTACCCCCCTCGTGAGTTTTGAACCAGAAGTCTGCTCGCAGCTGCACCCCCGGCGGAGCTCTTACCTGCAGTGCCATGCAGTCAGATCCCCTCCTCCAGGTGTCAGGGTTCTCCAACTGTGACTCCCACGGTCAGTTTCCTCTGCTGCGCTAGGCCTCTGGGGGTGGGGCAGGCAAGGAAGGGGTCAGTCAGGGTGGGAGGGGGGAGCATAAGATACCCTGTGGTGGGAATGGGTGGGGAGAAGCAGAGGGTCCCCAGTGTTGGACCCTAGGGGTGGCCAGTGAGGTGCGAAAGGGGAGTCAATCTCTAGGGGAAATGAGAGGTGAGGTGAGCAAAGGGCTGTGCCCTGAAGGAGGGGGCAGAGAGTGTGGGAGGAGCACCTGAAGAGAGATAGTCCCTGGGGTGAGGATCTGAGAGAGGGGGAGCTGAAGAAGGATCAGGGGCTAGGAGCAGCAAGTGGATCTTGGGATCCATTTGCCCTCAGAAGCAGGGAACACCCTTATCTGTCCCTAGGAAGAGACTGGGGACAGACTCCACTAAGCTAATGCATTCTCTCAACTGACTAATCTGCTCTCTGCCTTCCTCCCCATCTCTCTTACTTCAGGGTAACTTGTACCTTGATCCTGCAGTGAGGATCCACTTGGGTGCAGGGGTTTCTTTAACTCTCTACTCCTGGGGGAATCTTTTTTGTTGTCTGTATTGTTACAGACATACTTGCTGACAGGTATTTTGAAATAAATGACCAAAATAATAGAAACTGATGTGATTATATTGGGTTATTCTGACAAAATGTGCAGAACTTTGCAGAATTTTTAATTTTTTTAGCGCAGAATTCTCCCAGGAGTAAAGCCTTGTATGTAAATATATATAGTTATTGTGTTTTGTTTCTTTTGTTTGCTCTTCTTTTTTCCCCAAATTATTTATGGTGTCATGTTTCCAAGGACTCCTGAATGCTTGCAAGTAGGGAAGATCCACCTAGGAAGATGACCAGGGAGGTTATGATTTAATTTCCCAGAGCCAGATGTAGTGATACAGCTCTGGATGGGGACATTTCTGTTTTCAAAAAGAACCCCTCCACAGACCTAACCCTGGGCTTGTGGCTGTCATTGGCACCTGGCAGAAGGGTTACACTTATTTTATCTGAACAGACTCAATTTCCCTAGTCAACACTGGGCCACCAATATCCATAATCCTGATGGCTCAGCTAGACCCTACGCTAATCCTGGTGCTGCTACAGGGCTCAGTCATGAGACCAGCTGTGCGAGTAAGGAGCCGCTTTGCACCTGTCTGCAGGCCTGGCTTTCTCGTTTGGTATTGGCTTCTTTGAATTAAAAAAAAAAGGTAATTTCAAGATCCATTTGATGTTGGCCCTTGGTTTAAATCTGTAATGTTTGAGTCTAACCAAGCCACAATACATGGCCTCATTCTTCTTTTTTGTCAGTGCATTAAAGAGGAGAAACCCTGCCAACCATATTCAGGCAAAACTTTGTTCATTTGAGTAGGAAAAAAGCCAGCAGGATTTGCCCCAGTCTGCAGGTGGAGCATAGGATTAGATCTTTCATAGTCTGAAATTTAGATTATCTGTAGTGCAAAGTGGATATACCATGGATCAATACCTAGGGTATTTTTTGAGCTACTCTGGACATGAGTTAATCCTTATGTTAAGTAATGTACTGTGAACAGAAGTGTTAGCATAATCCTCCTAGCAAGTATGGGTGGGTTTATTTGTTTTGCATAATTAAATTTAAAGGTAGCAATGCCCTAATGTTGTTGCTACTTTCTCATGGTCAAAAATACTTTTTGTGTGAAACTGCAGAAGACTGATCTTGTATAAAGTGACAGCCTAGATATTTTCACTAGGAATGCTGCATCACACCTGAGGTTTTGTGGATCAATAGCAAAAAAATAAAGGTATTTTAAAAGTAAAGCAGAGGGCTTTGCCCTTGATCCATGGGCTATTGAGGGTATTTACTGTTAGTAAAAGCATGTCCTTAGAAGAAACTTTAAATACTTGGTGAGTATAATTCTCCCCTGGATCTCTCAATTGAAATCCCTCTGACATGGCTGGGAGTTCTGTGTGCAGAACAAGAGATTAGGGAGAGGGGAAATATTTTTCTGAGAACTGATCCTGCATTTGTTATGCATCTTCTCAATTGCTTCAATGGGAGTTTTGCATTCAGAAGAATAGGACTGGATCCTTCATGTTTTGAAAGCATAGGTATGACAGAGGGAGGACTTTGTAGCATACTTTAATATGATTGGGTGGACAGAGTTCCTGCTCCATCCTTCTTAATTACAGAAAAAGAGTAAGGACAGTACTATAGGTGAGAGTTGTTTGTCCGTGCTGGTTCCCAAGTCTGTGAATTTTTTTATAATGTATCTCGGGTATAAAAGAAACTTCTGTGCTCCTCCATTAGTAAAAAGCTAATCCAGCACAAGATTTGTGACCCCCTAAATGTATAACATTGCCCAGATGCAGTGTCCCATGGCGAAATCAGTCAGTATTACTAATGAATATGACTCTATAGTGCCACCTTGTGTTTCAGCTAAAATGGACATAATAAATTGTACTGTACCAACTAACTGTGGAAGGCAACATGTAAAAAGTGTGTGGTTGTTTGTGTTTCCAGAACAGACAAGCAACCATCTGATCTGGTCCTGAAAGGTACAAGGCTTCCTCAGCTCCCAATGCCACTGAAAACTTAGGACACACCCAAGAGGTGCCCTGAATAAATGTATAAGCCAAGTTCAATACAAGAATCTTTAACAATATATTTAGTCGCTACTGTTTTGTAAACATTCAGACTCTAAAACCGTGATCATTATGGGCCCAATTCCACAACCTTAACTTACATAGAGCAGCAGTTACTCATGAGTTGTCCCACTGTGCTCAGTAGGACCTCTTGTTGAATAAATGCCACTGAACATGAGTAAGAGTGACAGAATTGGGCCCATAAATACAAATTTTATTATGTCCATTTTTCTTTTTTTCCCCCATGTAAATAAATAAAACAATTGCTGTAGAACTTGCTTATGTTGAGCTTAGGTATTATTATTATTCTCTATTGTACAGAACTTTTCATCAGTAGATCTCAAAGCACAGGATCCTTCTCCCCATTTTATAGATGAGAAACTGAGGCACAGAGAGGTGAACTGACTTCCTCAAGATCACCCGGTAGAGCTGGGAATTGCACTCTGATCTCCTGAGTCCCAGTTTAGTGCTCTAGCCATTAGGCAACACTGCCCTCCTGTGAAACTCCATTTAGGGCTAGGTCATGCCCTTAGGCACAGCCTTGAGTAAAGGGCAGTGCATAGGAACACTGCCCCAGAGGGAGCAGCAAGGGGCACTATGCATCATTATTACTGCTCAGAGGCATTGGCACAGATCCTCAAAGATGTTTACGCACTTAATTCTCATTGAAATCAACGGGAGTTAGCCCAGATCTTCAGCGTATTTAGGAGCCTACGTTTCTCCTCCTGGGATTTGCCTATTGCACTGGAGCACACATTATTTTACAACACTCTGTTTCAAACTACTGTGTACTCCCCCTGCATAGCCAGCCAGCTCTGCTGACAGAAACTTGATATAAGACCCCACTAGCAAGGAGAGGAACCCTTACTCCCCTGCCTCCACACTGAGGGCTAGCCACAATCTAGCCCTCAAAATAGCCCATATCGTTACAAAGTGCATTTTCATTTCTAGTGAACTGCCACTTGTAGTGCAGTTCAGTGGAACGGGGGAAAGAAATTCACTAACTGGTTTCCACTGTGAATGTTTGTGATACCTCATGCCTAAAAGCCTCTGGGTGCCTAACACAATCTAATAATAACAGCAATGGAAACAAATTTACTAAGGAAAAAGCATCGTGTTTCCTGTACCTGTCAGTAAAATCTCCATAATTTTCTTCACCTGAAATAATCCATAGTTGTTGATTACTTCAACCACCGAATAATAGGAAACCTACATGAAGTATCTCAAGTATGAAAAACTCATCTACTGCTGACAAAAGAGGGTAACATTACCAATTTATAAAACACCACAGATATATTCTAGTCAGATCCCACCAATAACCAGCTTAGCTATTTTCATTCTTACGCTCTCCTGTCATTTGTATTATGTTCCTTGTACAAAAAGAGGAATGTATAGAATTTTGTAGTATGTTATTTTGTTAGACCTAAAAAAACCCACTGAAAACCAGTTTGGATCAACTATAACAGGCCTCAGTCTGGAAGCAAACAATCAAATTAGGAAGTTTTCAGTGGTAGAAAAGTCTGGTCTATTCACAAAACTTTACTGTGCTGTTTAGGCCTCATAAATATGAATGTATTTTGTGAGAGTGGGCTAGTTATTCCTCTGCTACATTCACTGAAACCCTTGAGTCTGATAAATGCACCTCAGCTTTCTCTGCTCCCTTCCTTTAGTTTGTGATTTTGTCGAAGGAAATTATGCTTTTTTCTGTACATTGGAATGAAATATTGCCCAGGTTTATAAGACCATCTATATTCTGCCCTCTTTCAGAAAGGACAATCTCACATTCTGGAAGCATAGCTGGTTGAAGAGTAAAACTTTCTTTGTGAGTTAAAGCACTGAGTTGGTTTGATATTAGTGGGTTCATGTTATTTGCAAGTATTCAGACAGAGGAGAGGTTGATATTTGTGAAAATGTTCACGAATGCCAAAAGTTTCACAAGACTTAGCAGGAATATTCAGAGGTGCAGGAACAATTTGTACAGTGGGGGTTCTGAGAGCCATTGAAACAAACTGTAAACCCTGTATCAGACAGAAACCACTTCAAACCAGGGGGTCCAGCAGCATGCTCAGCACTCCTATTCCACATTAGGCTATGAGAATATTCAGTCAGGAATTATTTGCCGTTCATAATTTGCAATAAATAGTTCAGCCAGAGATAATGAAGGGCAAATTCCTACTAGTCATCTTAGAAGATTGCGGGAAGCAGAGGATGTGAGCAGCAGTCCCTTAAGAGCCCATCTTTCCAGCTCAGGACCAGGGAGGGCTAAGTGCAGGGCTAATATATGGGCTCAATCCAGGGGTAAGAGGCCTATGGCCCGAGTGATACAAGAGGTCAGTGGTGATGCTCTAATGGTCCCTTCTGGCTGTAGAAGCTGTGAATCTATATGATGGGGAGGAGGGCACCTTATTGCTAGTCCAAAAAGTAGAAGCATGTAATTTCTGCTAGCACATGCTGTCCATTATGTGGGACCTACGCAACTAAGCCAAAAAGTTCCCACCGATTGTTTTCTAGGATTGTTGGGTGCTCAACTTGAGAACCCTTGTACCTTGATTTGCAGAAGTTCTGAGTGCTCAACTTCCATTAAATGTTATAGGAACTTTAGGTGCTCCTTATCTCTGAACATTAAATCCTATCTGTTTCAAGCTGGGCTCCCAACATCAGTGGCCACTTTTATACATTTGGGTCATAGGCTTTTACAAAATCTCCTTAGGGATGTTTAGAATAACAGTAGATCTAAGCAGCATTGGTAACACTCTGGATAGCTGTATAGAAGGCCTGGGTCTAGCCTCTTAATTTACAAGATACCCCAGTGCGTCTGAAGTAGAGTTGGTTGAAAAATAGAGGGGGGAATCACAAAGATTTTCATAAATTCTTTAAATTTTCATTCCTTGGATTTCAAAAAGGAACAATTTTTGTCCAAAATTTGCATCCATTTATTGAAAATTATCATTTATTTTTTCTTTTCATTTTCTTCAGTTTTCCTCCCTTGCTCCCTTTTTTCTTTTCTCCATTTTGCCACTGAAAAAGGAAAAAGATAGATGAAGGGAGGGAGGAGAAAAATGAGAAATTGAAGCTCTGTTTAAAATTTTTGTTTTCCAGTTTCATTAAAAAATGGATTTTTTTTTAAGTGTTTGTGAAAATTGTTGATTCAGGGGGGAAAAAGGCCATTTTTGACCCACCCACCTATACCATACCATCAGTAGACCGCAAAGTGCTTTGAGGAAGGCAGTGTGGTTTAGTGGCTACAGCACTGAATTGGGCCTCAGGAGATCTGTTTTATTCCCACCTCTGCCACTGGCCTGCTGGGTGACCTGGGGTAAGTCACTTCCCCTCTCTGTACTTCAGTTTCCCTGTATTCTAAAATGGGGATAATGATATCAACCTCTTTTGCAAAGTGCTTTGAAATCTATTGAGTGCTACATAAGAGAGAAGTATTATTTACAAAGGAGGCGAGATCATTATCCTGATTTTTACAGGTGGGAAAATGACTTGCCCAAGGTCACCCAGAAGTAGAGGTGGCACTAGAACCTAGGTCCCCTGTGTCCTCATTTGGTGTGGTATACACTAGACTTAAGCCACACTGCTTCCATCTAGCTCTGAATTTCATTGATATTGTCTATGGCTTGACCTGAGGGCCAGGCTCATAGAGCTCATGCTTATGGTGCTACCTGAACAATTGATAATAGCAATAAACTTTAGTTATGGACCAGTACTGAGCCTCAAACACACCATTGTGTATGTGGGATAAGAGCTCTTTATCCTAGTCTCTAGTGTACAGCCACTAAATCACTGCGCCATAAGTAAGATATGAAAAATACTGAGGACTATTGGACTCTCTGCAAACTTCCCTCGGTGGACTGTCAAACTGTTATTTATTGCAGCTGTCTGTAATTGTAGTGTTCATGCTTTGAGTTCAAAGATGACCATGACATCACTGATTGGTTTGGTTTCTGTGAACACGTGTGGCTGATCAGACCAATGTGAGCTTTGAACTGTCTGTGGCACACTGAACAAGAGATGCCGCTATAGGTTACTTGATTAATAGCGGACATGCTGCTCTTCTCAATTGTAACACATTGGAAAATGTCATTGTACAATGGTCCTCTCCAGTTGTTTCCTTTCCTCTGTGCTCAAATCCTCATTTCACCTGGGTAGCGCAGAAACTCTCTAATTTAAATCTGCACACTCCTTTAATCTACCCACAAAAGGTAGTGATCCTAGTCCTGATCCTATTGAAGTCAATGGCAGGTTTGCAAATCTCCTTTGGTATAATAGCAAAGTGCTGCAGTCAGGCCTGATAGGGTGTGTCTACACAGCCTGCAGCAGCAAGCCTCCCAACCCAGGTTGACAGACATGGGCTCATGGGACTCAGGCTAAAAATAGTTGTGTAGACAGTGCTTTTAAGTTGCGGCTCAGGCTTTGAAGCCCACCAACATTCATAGGCTTCAGACATCAAGATGTAACATCTGGTCAGCTATTTTTAGCACAGTAACCTGAGCCTGGTGAGCCCAAGTCTGTCAACCTGGGCTAGGAGGCTCTCTGTCGCAGGCTATGTAGATGTACCAATATATTAAGACTTCATTATTTTCACAAACTCTACTACAGAACATTTAGTATACTCCAAAGTACTGTAATAAATAATTAAAACCAAAACACTTGTTCAAATACATGAACACAATACACACGATGCATTATCCATGTTTTCCTTTTGTGTTGGTTTGCTAACTTGCTAATTCACAAAACTGACTAATGCAGAATGGGTTTCCCTTTCCCAGTCATTAATGTGAATCAGCAGGGTTCAGTTGTAGTGGAGAGTGCATAAATACTACCTGGCTAATTCTTTACGAAAGATTATTTTCTGAAACCATCTTCATATCTACTACCTTTTTTTAAAAGATGCAAAATTCTGAAAATTGTAATAAAGATCATACCAGGCACTTTCCCACTTTCCAAGCATTGTAGTCATTAAGTAACTCATCCTCATAACACTGCCTTGAGGAAGGGAAGTTTCATTAGCCCTATTTTACATATGAGAAAAACTATCCAAGGTCAGGGTTAGAGTTGGTATTAAAACCCCTGGTATTCCTGGTTGCCAAGACTGCACTCAGTGGTTCTCAACCTCTTCCATATCATGATCCCATATTACACCAAAAAAAGTTTTGGGATTCCTCCCCTCTAGTTTTAGGAAATGCCTATACATAAAGAAATGGTTACAACCCCCAGGTTGAGAACCCAGGCCATACACAGTGCTGCCTTGCTACATCATTCACAGGGCCAAATCCTATAGGCTTTAGACCAGGGGTGGGCAAACTTTTTGGCCCGAGGGCCACATTTGGGTATGGAAATTGTATGGTGGGCCATGAATGCTCACGAAATTGGGGCTTTCCCTGCATAAGGACTTCCAAGATTTGGTTCACAGGGCCAGAGCAGAAAATATTTATGTTGTGATCAG
Source organism: Platysternon megacephalum (assembly GCA_003942145.1). Classification (NCBI taxonomy): domain Eukaryota; kingdom Metazoa; phylum Chordata; order Testudines; family Platysternidae; genus Platysternon; species Platysternon megacephalum. The sequence continues at coordinate 920,640 of QXTE01000135.1, forward strand.
GAAAATAAAGAATTAAGTGGACATTTCCTTGCCCATAAATAAATTTGCATGTGCCAGAAGAGAGAGACACTAACAGATACAAACACACACAAAACACCATATATCTAAAACAAAGCCTTTTATTGCCTTCCACATAACTAGGAATAGTGGGCTCCCAGCTCAACTCCCAGTCACATTCAGTTTCCCAAGCCACGTCCTGCTATCCCACAAATGACCTCTTCACGTATTCCATTGAGTATCTGTGTGCACTAACCATAGGCTCATTAAAGTTCCAGTGTTACTTAGGAGCCTCTTTTAGTGAGGCACCCTAACATCTTCCTGTTCTTTTTCACTGATTCTCTCCTGGATCCTGCTTCTCATCTGGGTGAGAACAGCTGTTTTTGGTTAAAAAGATCCATTGCTAATAAACCAACATAAGTCTCCAGAAAGGAAAGCGTAGCCCTTTCTGCTCCTAGCTTGTGGGAGCCTCCATCTGTTTTACGCTGCACGCACTTATGGAGTTGACTGTCTGTAGAAGCTGTTGCCAGTTTTTACCATCTGCTTCCTTTGAAAGAGGGCTTTAAACTATGATGCATTTACATGTATCATAATAAGATGATACACAGTAGATTTGGAAATCGATTAATGTATTCTCTTCTGAAGCATTAGTAGTTTTATCACTCACATCAATCTAGAGAAGTAGTGGGATGATCATTCTTGAATCCAGGTCTTATTAGACAGCTGGAAAAACACTCACTCACATATAGAGAAACTCTGTTATTGTTGCCATAAAAGTCACAATCCCAATGCAGGAAACCATTTTCCCCCAACTGACTTGTTCTCCTAAATGTAAGTGAATCACATTCAGGGAGGAGATGCAAAGATATTTAAAGTATTTCTACCTTAATTTTAATTAAGGTACCTGTGTATAAGTGGAACAGATGGGGAAGGCTACTGGTGATTCTGCACTAGAATGGGGTTCTGTTTGCATGGGCTGCTCCATCAGAAAGCACTCCAAAGGGGTGATCTCTGTGTAAAGTCCACTCTAGAACGTAGAACAATTGATGTCCATAGGTGCACAGGGAAACTGAAAAAAAGTATTCTGGCTCGTTAAGCAATAGAACTCATCTAAGCCCTGATTCTCCACTAAGTCTGAGCTCAGCTCACTATGGGAGTAGTCGAATAGAGCAGCTGCAAGGAAACAGTTGTAGTTCCCTGATTCAGGGCCACTTGGCACTAGTGCAAGTTAGAGCAGCAAGGGTCTTGTTTGGCTTACATCGTTGCCATAAGGTTTCTTATGGCTGCGGGGTATCAGGTATAGTGGAGCTCAGCTCTGCTTGGCCCCCTCCCTCCCTTGGCAACACAGAATGGCCTTAGCAGAATGGAGAATTTGGGCCATAATGTACTTACAGCACACAGCAGAGAGCTCTAGTCCCTGGCAAGAATAGTTTGGAAATCAACTTCATTGGAGCCAAGATTTCACCCAATGTTTCTGTAAATTAGTGTTCAGTGCTAGAGTCAACTTAGCCATTTGCAGAGTCCCTTTCCCACTATGTAGGTTTGTGGCACATTGTGTGTGCATCTTGAACCCCACTCAGGCCACGCTTCAAACTGGTCCCCTCTTGGGATCCATAAATATTACAAAGATGGGGCCCAAGTGGGTAACAGTTTCAGTTTTGGCTGTAGCAAAGTCAATGGGAGAAGTTTTGCCTGAGTAAGGGTCTGTCAGGATCAAGTCACATCTGTAAGCTGCTGCTTTACAGGTGAGTCAAATGGGAATTTCCCATTGGCCAACCTAGTAATAGCTCTACTAAATCAGTCTCAGCTGGAAACCACTCTTTGCACATCTTACAAGAAATAAGGTTGTTTTTAAAGGCCACCTACTATAGTATTTTGCTTGGTGTTTTTTAGAGAAGACTTCAAAAGTAGCATACACTATCTTTCCTGGGTACAGATATTTCTGTTTCATGTCTAAATGTGAAACTAACTTTATAATAAAGGCAGAAGAAGATATTAAAATCTTCAGATCCCTTGTCTTTTGGGTGTTGTGTAAGGGCTATTAAAGAGGATTAGATACCTTTTAGATTATATACCTAAAGACACAATAACAGGATTTGAAATTTTTGCTCAACTTTAAAGCAATAAGATGTCCAAGTGCTGAAATTAAATGCTGGACAGCTTAGTGAATGTTTCAAGTCTGGGATCATGGTCCTTTGTAAAATCTTTTGGGTGATCTCTGCTCACAGAGGTAATATCCCACAAGACAAATCACCATGGCCAAGACTGTCATAGCAAGGCCTATTTCTACATATGATAATAAGCTACCCATTCTGCTCCTGATTGCAAAAGGGAAACATGGGCAACATGGCAATCAGTTCAGAAAAGAGTGTCTGGCAAGGAAAAGCAGTTTTTTTCACCATTCGTAAATTGCTATGAGTGTGTTTTTGCAATGACTTTAGAGCAGTGGTTCTCAAAGCCGGTCCGCAGCTTGTTCAGGGAAAGCCCCTGGCGGGCCGGGCCGGTTTGTTTACCTGGCGGGAAGGGCGGTCAGCACATCCCTCGGCCTGCGCTGCTTCCTGCAGCCCCCATTGGCCTGAGCGGCGAACCGCAGCCAGTGGGAGCCGCGATCGGCCAAACCTGCGGACGCAGCAGGTAATCAAACCGGCCCGGCCTGACAGGGGCTTTCCCTGAACAAGCTGCGGACCGGCTTTGAGAACCACTGCTTTAGAGTACACTGTGCTTAGTAATCTGCCTTTCCTAGAGTGCTCTATAGTTTAGAATCACCACCAATCACTTTCTGTCACATGAGCTAACTACGTTTTACCACAGCCCCCTGACTGGAATATCTAAGTACCATTTGCCTTCGGATAACCATGCTGCAGGGTGTGCTTAGTTTTAAATTTCCTGTTTATGTGACCTCTGACTTGAGAGAGATGCACAAAAGGATGCCAGGCCCTCATTAATCAGATAAGTGTTTCTTTATCTAAGTACAGTAGTAGGCCTTTATACTTAACTAAGGCTCTGTCTCAGGTGACTGTGTTGAGAAGTTTCCTGGATTTCATTCAGTATATGACAGTGTGCTTTTTCTCCTTTTTGAAATTATATTTGTTTCAGTTAAGACTTGAACCTACTCACAGATACAAAATGCTCACCAGGACCTCCCAGTCCCAGCTGCTTCCAGTAACACTGTAAATTTAAAGCATTACGCAGATACAACATTCCCTTGTTATCATGAATATTTTAGCAAAAGGTCTCCATGTTTTTTAATGCAAGAAATAATGTCCCAACAAATGCACTGATCCTGTTGTAAGCATGTTGCCAATGGTAAGTTTATTTCACTGCTCCCACTTTTCAGGGATGCAAAATTCATTCCTGTGAAGGGAGAGCAATAAAGAAATAGAAAAGTAGGGAAGGATAACATTCAAGAACAGTAAAAAGTAGGAAAGATAGCCTTAACATGAAAGGTCACCATTCTTACCACCTCTACTCCCCCAGCCCAAATACACCTCTACCCCGATATAACACGACCCGATATAACACGAATTCAGATATAACGCAGTAAAGCAGCGCTCCGGGGGGGTGGGGCTGTGCGCTCTGGCGGATCAAAGCAAGTTTGATATAACATGATTTCACCTATAACGCGGTAAGATTTTTTGGCTCCCGAGGACAGCGTTCTATCGGGGTAGAGGTGTAGTTATTTTGCAATCTTCTCTTTAAATAACATGTAGGTTGCATGGTTTAAAAACTCAAAAGTGAGGAAATGCAAACGCTAAGCTTGTATATACAACTTTGGGCCAGATCCTCAGCTGGTGTGGCTCATTTGGAGCCAGACCAATTTATACAAGCTGATGGTCTGTTCCCTTAACTCTTCCCCCAGTCAATACAACATTTAATTACATGATTACATACTGCCTTTTAAACAATATAGGTTAGTGCACTGTGGAAAATGTATAGTGTTATGCTGGGACATTGGCTCAGTAGTGAATCAGAGGAAAGAGTGATACCTACTCGGTCACCAATAGCATATTTTACAGCATCTTGCATTTTCCTGGGATGTCTCCTATCAAAGCACTGATCAAGCCTAACCCTGGTTAGCTTATACCTGCAGAATTGAAGGGAATCAAAGATATTAAACTACTATTTAAAGTTTCTTCTAATCCCACAAATGCAGGAGTTAGAGTTTACACTAGCACTCCATCCTTAACACATACCATCATGGTATTTTGAGACTGCCCACTCTTCTGTGACCATTTCCAATAAGTAAACCAAATGGGTTAGATTCTTGGGGCTAAAATGGCCTTTCAGTTAGTTTTAGGCAGCCTTGGCAGCAGCTTTAAGTTATGGCAGCCTCTCGGTGCTGCCTGTGTTTTGTGGCACAAGACACGAAAGCCGTAACTGCATGAACTATGGCTCACACACTTTAGCCACTGGCACTTGCAGGGTCCATTGCAGGCCCACTTACAGTGGTTCAACACTGCCTGCACCAAGGGAACGCTCCCTCGATCCACTGCAGACTATTTACAGCTCCTATACTCTGCCTGAGCAACATATGGGAGCAGAATCCTTCCCAGTGCAATAGCATTGATTTAAATGGTATTACATTTAGAATGATGTTGACCCAATTGGGTAAATTAAGGGAAAATTGTCTCCTTGACTCAGAGTGTACTTGCTTTCCTTGGTCTGAATCAGACCCTTAACCTCATTTTAGTATGTTGACTATAATACTTTTTCATCCTGAATGACAGCAGCAGTAATGGGAATAATGCCAATGCTGCCAGAGTCCCTAGCTGTGCTGTTTTTATCCCCATCAGCAGGTCTTAATTTTTGTATGCTATGGGAAAGAATTCACGTCCCTGCAATGGAACTCCTTTAGGTTAAAAAGCACATCTCCTTTTTCCTGCATTCTGTGTCTCTGGGGAGTGGGTATGAACAAATTTGCTAATAGTTGGGTTGGAGGATCCTATGGAGAGTAAGAGTTGCCAAGCACTTTTGAAAATGTGGCCTCTTCATTTTGGTGCCTAAATGGGAACAGTTGGATGCAGAGTGCTTCTGAAAAATCTCACTCTCTCTGTTGTTGTTTTATATTTGTTAAATGTGAACAGTGTGCTTGGAATTGCACCGATTGCAAAGGAAGACAATGGCAGTGTGCCATAGAACTCACATTCTCAGTAGACTGACTGTAGGTGTGCAGCAGCACTTACTACTTAGGTGGCTTCACATTGTACTATTTGCTGAGCCATTTCAGTAAAGGAAGGTTAGTTGCCTTTCATACCGAGGGTGTAGGAGGGAGTGTTTATTCACAAGGGGAGCACAAAAGCAATCATACATCTGTTTACCTTAGCTACAATAGTGCTTTGCAGGGTCAGGTCCAGAGAGGAGTTCTAGGTGAAGATTCAAGTTCTGATTAAGGCAGAGGTCCCCAAACTGTGGGGTGCGCCCCCCCAAGGGGCAGTGTGGAGGAACATTCAGGGGAGAGTGGCAGGGCATGGGGCAGCCCGCATGGGGGCGGGAGGGGTGGGGAGGGAACACCACACAGTGCCACTCTGCCCCCAGCCTCGGCTCCCAGCTCCCAACCCCAGCCACGGCTCCCAGCTGCGGCCCCAGCCTCTAGCCCCTTACCCCTGTCTGTGCCCCTCTCTCTGCCCCCTGCCACCCGGAGCCACAGCCCAGCTCCTGGCCTCTGCCCCCGGGGGGGGGGGGGAACGGGGGGGACAGTGACACAGACAGGATTAAGGGGGGGCATGACATGAAAAGTTTGGGGACCATGGGATTAAGGTATTTCAGTGAAGCTTATACACTGTATTTTGTAGCCTCAGAGTAAGTTTCCAGAACTCTGTCTCTTAGGGTAGGTCTAAACTGCAGCTGGGCGTGTGATTTGGTGTTCATGTAGACATATCCATTCTAGCTGTAATCTAGCTAGCTCGCTAAAAATATGAGTGAGGATGCAGTGGTACGGGCTTCAGTGCGGGCTGCACAAGTTCACTTGACACCCCACCCTGGGTACGGACTCACTTGTACAGTCTCTGCCAAACCCCTCACCGCCATGTCCTCAATGCCATGTTTAGCAAGTTAGTGAGAATACAGCTGGTGCGGGTACAGCTACATGAGCTGCAAATCAGACCCCCAGCTACAACATGGACGTACCTTTGGCCTTCCCAGATATTTACTCACCAGGGCTTTGCACACACAGCATTGTTGTATTTCATTAAGAGCTTGTTCCTGAAGGGTGCTGTAACTCTCTGAGGGAGGTACATGGTCTCTCACTGGATCGAGTCCCAGAGGAGTGTTTTGTCCTGGCTGCTAATTGTATGGTAGTTTATTTTAACATTCCAGTATGATACCAGGATGTCAGATTGTTCTATTTAACAAAATTGCATGAATGAATGCAATAAAGTGTGACATACTATATATGGTCATTAACATTTATAACAAAAGTTCTTTGTTTGTGACGGGCTTGTAAATTTACTTTGTCATAACAATGGGGAGGGGGGGGGGAATCAAACACCTAGCCTGGCATTTCCTGATGTGTAGGTACCAGGGAGGGTGTGTCATGAAAAAAAAAAGCAGGGGGCGGGGAGGTAAATGGGGGAAGAAAATGTCAGAAATCATTTGAAAAAGTGTGTGTGGGGTGGAGAAATAAAAACACACGCTGGCACATTGCAACCAATGTAAGCTTTCACGCAAGCATGGAGGTGCTGGCTCCTGCATAGCAACTGGCGTGCAAATCACATGGGCACAGAGAGTGCTGCTGGCGCAGCACTGTGGCTCCCTCGATGGCTGAGGTTCCTAGAAGGGGGTTGGTTGTGGGGCTCATGGTGGTGGGAGGAGGAAAGCAGCAGTCAGGGGCTCATGTGTCTAGGTGACTTCAGGGGGGCTCCCCTTCCCTTGAGGATTGAGGGAGACTCCTGGGAGGGAGTGGGTATGGATCTTTATGGGTCAGGGGCGTCAGGCTGCTGGTTTGGGAGGGGTGTCTGAGAGGGCAATAGAAGGGTTAGTATGGTGGAGCCAGTGACCAGTTTTTCTGTACCTCCGAGGTTGGACTTGTAACCCTATTTACAACTTTTAATATAAATGTAGGATCACATTATTGCCATGTTTGGAGTAGGGGAGTGATCTGAAAATGATTTTTTGTGCTTTTAATTAAAAAAATAAAATAAAACACCTCAGACCCCTGGGGTCAAATTAACAGAGGTGAGCTTAAAGGGGGCTGTGCCCTGAAAAAGTTTGGGAACCACTGATTTAGCTTAATGAAGTGTTGAAATCCTGCGGGCACTGGAATGTTTTTAGACGATTGTAATAAAATCGGGGTTTGTTTATCTGTCAATTGAATGAACTTTGTGCTGTTGAAAGGTTCCATCCTGTTGGATGACTGGGACTGGTGGGTAGATTTCAGTCCAACACAGCTCTTGATTTACATGAAAATCCACAGGCAACACTGCTGGAGACAAACTGGCAACTTTTCCCTGTTAGCCTGCCACTGCCCTGGTACTTTCAAGTCAGTGTAGCTGGGAGCAATAGCACCAATATAGCATTTTTTGTTTTGCTGTAAGGGAAATACTGTATGTAGTGCTCCCATAGAGTTATAAAATGTAGGGCTGGAAGGGACCTCAAGAAGTCATCAAGTCCAGCCCCCTGCACTGAGGCAGGACCAAGTAAAAGCATGCTGGAGTCTCAGATACATGCAATGTTAGGCCATCACATACAGAGGACCTGACCCTGAGAAGAGCCAATTTGAAAGGAGACTTGCAAGGAGCTCAACACCTCTGAGGATTAGAGCTAGGCAGGAACCTCTTTTTCTACCCCAGGAAAAAAAATTAGATTCTGAACATTTTTCCTATCCTGAATTGGGACAAAGAGTCAAGATCTTAACAATTTTTGCAAACTGAGAATCCGGAAGGAAAAAAATCAGTTTGGGTTAATCTAAATGCGTCACTTCAATCATTTTGAAACATTTAGTTCTCACATAGAATTTTTTTTTTTAAATGGTCAAATTAACTTAAATTTCTTAACAGAAAGTCATTTTGAAATGGAAACCCAGAATTTTTAGTATTGAAAATGTCAAAAGGGGCTGTTGTGACAATTTTGAAGCTTTTTTCCTAAAACACATTTAAATGAGAGATTCATTGAAATCGACCCTTTCCTGCAAACAGATTTGTTTTCAAGGAATTGCCATTACATGATGAAAAAAGGTTTCCTTGAAAAATTCCCGACCAGCAGTACTGAAGATCTGGCCCAGAACATGATCAGCAACACACGGGGTACCTGGGAGCACCTGCCTGCTTAACAGGAACATAGCAGCTAGACACATTCAGCATGAAGGCAGCTCACAGAGGAGATACCTCCTACAAAGCTGTTTCCTACAACGCGAGCAAATGGACAACCCAAAATAAACATCACTTAGTTTCCTTTTTAAGCACACTGAGTTAGGAAAGGCCTATTTAAGGTCAGCACATGAGGTGAAAGACTGGGTAAGTGCACAGAGACAGATGCCTCCCTCGTCAGCCAATGATGAGCTACTGCCAGGATAGCCATTCTCCTCTGACCCCGGTTTTGTATGTTTTTCTGACACTAGTAACAAGGAGAAGAGATGGACAAGTCAGACATCTAAATGCTCTTCTTCTTTGAAATGATTTTGTAGCTACTAGATATGAATGGTAGTGGTGGGGGGAAGGGTGAAATATATAAAGAGTCAGATCCTGGGATGATTCTGAGACACACTTGGTGCAGCTCAGGTGCTATTTTATGGTCCCTGATCTTGGAAGCATCTAGCCATTGTCCAAGTACTTAGTATAAAAAAGAGCAGTCACGGGACAGCTCTATTTTATGCCAGCTGGAAGAACATGAATAGGGCTTCTAGGTACTACTACTAATAATTAACAATATGACCCACATCCTCCTTTCCAGCTGATTTGTTTTTAGGACCAAAACTTTTTTGTGCTTCTGAAGTCTATGGACAATATTTTCCTTCTCAAATGCCTTTGCACTCGCAGGTCACAGTTGTACCCAGAGTGCTAAAATACTATGCAAGAAGTTATCCTCTCTGGGCCCAAAAGGAGTGGGACCTTTTGAGAAATGTTGTTGTTGCAAGATTTCCAGCCTGCTATCACAGTTCAAATGATCTCTGAACATGTGGATATTTATCAAAACCACAACCAAACTTTCAAAGGTTCTCCAGCACAGCTTAGTATGTGTATTAAAATGAACTTCATTCAAAGTTAGACTATTCACATCACTTTAAACCTGTGCAGATATAAAAGCCAGTAAAGAGGCTGCAGATATAAAAGCCGCTAATGTGGCTGCTTCAATACCATGGTGATGAATGAAATATAATAAATACCTAGATATATTGGATAGAGACATAAATACAGAGAGATGATATAGGATACATGCAAGACCCTCTTCAACATTTATACATTCTAGCACTGCAGTTGTGCTACTGTAGCGTAGACGTGTCCTACACCAATGGAAGGGTTTTTTTCCCATCGTAGTTAATCTACCCCTTCAAGAAGTGGTAGCTAGGTCAATGGAAGAATTCTTCTGTTGACCTAGCTGTGTCAACACCCGGGGTTAGGTTGACCTAAGCATGGTGCTCAGGGATGTAAATTTTTCACACTCCTGCATGAAGTAACTAGATTGATCTAATTTTTCAGTGCTCAAACTCAAATTAAGGGCCCAATCCATCTCCCATTGATGCCAATTAAATCTTTTCATTGGCGTCAATGGGAGGTGGATAGAGCTTTAAATCTTAAAATTGAGGTTTATGCAATGCATAGAGTTTTGTGTAAGTACTTTACACAGGAATGAATTTTACCCTTAGAAAGCAGCTCAAGATTTATAGTTGGTAAACAGAGTTATATTTGCAACGCTGATATTGGAATCCTTATTTTACCCATTGTTATTAGCCGAACACCTAACTTTTGCATGCAACATTTTTATGATTGTCCTTCTCTGTGCAAACTTGTCAGCCTAATGTGAAGGATGTTATTTTATTGCAAGACAGTGTCAATGTTTGTGGGAGCAACATAAAACATAAGCAGAATCATGATATTGGTATTGAAATACAAAATATAAGCTGGATACAAGGTGTACATAAATAATATTTAAACACAGGAAGTGAACTGGATAAAATATAAACATTCAGGCAAATTTAATTATATCGAGTGAGGGATTTTACTGCACAATTTGTTTAGTAGCTATTATCAAATAGCTTAATCAAATGTTCATGTAGCTCATTTGTAATTAAAAAAGGAAAAAAGCAGCAGTCCATACTCCACCTACGTATGGTGCAGACTTCAAAATATCAGTGCTTAATCTGTGCCAAGACCAAGCTCCAATATCCCTAGGCTTGGCAGTTCATACCCGTGGCCCCACTGGGCTTGCAGTGTTAGTTATGAAAGTAAAAAAATTGCTTGAGCCCCGGCACCTACTTGCATGAATCCTGGCACCTCTTTCATTACAAATTAAGCACTGCAGAATATCCTGGAAAGCTGACTTTTCATGGTATTTCTAGTTCTCCTCAATCAGTGCAGGTACACAAGGGCAGAGCTAGGATAATATTACCTGGTGCCAAATAGAAGATGTGGCTGTTTCATCCCTGAGTTTAATATGTTTCCTGTTTAGCTGAAATTACAGGAAAATGTCAACCATCCTAACATCACTCACACTTTGAATACTTGGTAGTGCTGAGTCCAAAGGTAAATTTGGGGATACCAGACATAATGGGCCATTTCTCAGTTATCGATTGGCATATCCAGCAGAGAATTAGGCATAACATCTCCATTTACTATAGTTACTTGGAATCCTGTTTTTATGTCCCATGTTAAGGTAGAAGTTTCAGGACTGAAAAGATAGTGGATTAATGAAAATCAGACACTGAGGTGTGGAAAATTACATCCTGTAGCACACTTTCTGCCCCTTAGGGAAAGTTTTTTGGTAAATCAGTCTAGGGTGGGGTACTACCAAGTTGCTACAGTCTTATGTTTTCTGAGGTTAATGTCACTTGCCCTCCTTGGAGCAAGTCAATATGCTAGAACTTATTTATTTATGCATCTCACCATTTGTCTGCACAGCATTTTACAGGGAAATATAAATATAATTTCCTTGACCTGAAAGGCTAATATCTAGAATTATAGAAATGTAGGTCCAGAAGGGACCTAGAGAAGTCATCAAGTCCAGCCCCCTGTACTAGTGCAGGATCAAGTAAATGTTGACCGTCCCTGACACGTGTTTGTCTGACCTGTTTTTAAAAACCTCCTGTGATGGGGATTCCACAACCTCCCTTGGAAGCCTATCCCAGAGTTTAAATACCCTTATAGTTAGAAAGTTTTTCCAAATATCTAACCTAAATCTCCCTTGCTTCAGATTAAGCCCATTACTTCTTGTCCTACCTCCAGTGGACATGGAGAACAATAGATCACTGTTGTCTTTATAACAGCCCTTAACGCGTTTGAAGACTGTTTTCAAGTCTCCCCATAGTCTTCTTTTCTCAGGACTAAACATGCCAAGTTTTTTTAACCTTTCCTCTTACATCACATTTTCTAAACCTTTTATCATTTTTGTTGCTCTCCTCTGGACTCTCCAATTTGTCCACATCTTTCTTAAAGCATGTCATCCAGAGTTGGACACAGTATTCCAGCTGAGGCCACACCAGTGCCAAGTATAACAGGATTATTACCTCCCTTGCCTTACTTAGAACACTCTTATTAATACATTCCAGAATGGTATTAGCCTTTTTTGCAACCGCATCGCACCGTTGATTCATATTCAATTTGTGATCTGCTATAACCCCCAGATTCTTTTCAGCAGCACTACCACTGAGCCAGTTATTCCCCCTTTTATAGTTGTGAATTTGATTTTTCCTTTCTAAGTGAAGTACTTTAGACTTGTCTTTATTGAGTTTCATCTTGTTGAATTCAGACCACTTCTTCAATTTGCCAAGGTCTTTTTGAATTTTAATCCTGTAATTCAAAGTGCTTGCAACTCCTAGCATACTCTCTAAACACACTCTCCCCTCCACTATCCAAGTCATTAATGAAAATATTGAATAGTACCGGACCCAGGACTGACCCCTCTGGGATCCCATTAAAAACACCTTCCCAATTTAACAGCAAAGCATTCATAACTACTCTTTGAGTATGCTCTTTCAACCAGTTGTGCACCCACCTTATAGTAACTTCATCTAGGCCACATTTCCCTAGCTTGCTACCTGACTTTGGTGAGCTCCCTAGGATGTTGGTACTCAATATGGGTCCAACTGAACTCATCCTAAAGTCCATGGAAAGACTGCCATTGACTTCAGTGGCAATTGGATCTGGCTCTGTATGACAAACTGGCCCAAAGTGACTCATGTCACCATCTGAAATATTAAGCAGTTAAAAAATTAGAAGAAAAATCCCCCCTTTAAAAATGATTGCTGTTACTCCTTGTAGAAAGCATCTGGCATCTTAGCTCTCTGAATCAATGTGTCAAAGCATCCGCAGTGACACCACTGAATACTCAGAAGATCCTCTGGGTTTGGCCAGAATTGGAGCTCTATTGTAGAGTGAACATTCTTTGGAAGTCAGAAAGCACTGTAAAGGAACAGCCTTTCCAGAGTCCATGGGGGAGATGCCAAGACACAGGAGTTGCCATACAAGATCAGTTCGGAGCTCCATCTAGTTCCATATCCTGTCTGAGAGTAACCAGTACTAGCTGCTTCAGAAAGTGCAAGAAATCCCTGTATCATATTCATCTAGGTATTTTAGCATTGTTATTTTTTTTAATGATCATTCAAACATTTTGCCTGCAGTAAGGCTCACAGATCTGTAATTGCCAGGCTCACCTCATGTCTTACTTAAAGATAAGGCACAACATTTGCTACCGTCAAGTCCTCCAGTGTACAGAGGATTGCATATTTGTGTTAGGGTTCAGCACTCCATTCTTAAATTAATTCAAGACTCAGGAATCTGATCCTGGTGGTTTGTTCCACATTCATTTAGCACTATGTTCCACCACCTTTCCTTTTGACACCTCAGCTACATAGGAACTGCCATACTGTATCAGACCCATAATCTATCTAGTCCAGTATCCCATCTGAAAATAGCCAGCACCTGATAATTCATAGGAAGGTCCAAAAAATCCTGCAGTAGCAGATGTCAGATAATCTGCCCCTGAATTATAGTCTCATCATAATCCCTAATTGTTAGAGGTTGATTTAAATCTGTTAACATGAGTTTTATATCCCTCTCATATTTTTTGTTCATATTAGCTATTACTTTGAATGCCAATGTTCTCCTTATAAATGTTCAACCCCTCTTTGAATCTTGCTAAATTTGTGGTCTCTATACATTCCTGTGGCAGAGTTCCATAGTCCAATTACACAGTGTGTGAAAAAGTATTTCCTTTTTTTTGTTTTGAATTTTACGTCTTTCACTTTCATTGAACATTCCCCTGGTTCTTGTGTTATGAGGACAGAAGCTCCCGATCTCCCTTCACTAGCCCATTCATTGTTTTGTATCCATTCTCTAGCAGTACATTCTCTTTATTGTCTGAAAAGACTAGTTAACTCCCTACCATCGTCTGTGGCAAAGACTGATCTGAAATAGGCATTTAGTTTCTCACCAATGTCCTTATCGTATTAAGTGCTCCTTGTAACCCCTAGTAGCCCACATGATCTACTGATTCTCTTGTGGGCTTCCTGCTTCTGATAAATATAGATATATAATCTTATTTGGTTTTACGTCTCTGCTCTTCAAATTCCCTCTTCGCACTCTGATTTCTAGCCTATGTGTTACCTGCTAGAGTTTATACACATTTCTGTTGGCTTCACTTGGGTTGGATTTCCACTTTCTCTTTAGCTCAAATACCCTCTTGTAACTTGCCATTTACCCAGACTAGGTTTTCCGCTTCCTTTCTTGTTTAAGGGTATGTATGCCTTTTATGACTCGACTCTGGCTGTTTAAATAGCCTCCGTGTTGAGTCTAAGGAATTTAATGTCCTTATTTTCAACGTTAGGGTCTTTTTGACTAGCTTCCTCTTTAAAAAATAAATAAAAATAAAGGATCAGATCCTCAGCTGATGTAAATTGGCATATATCTATTTACTGTAATGGAGCTATGCTGATTTATGCCAGCTCTAGTATTTGGCACAAAATAAATAAAGTTTGGTCAAAGTGTTAGCTTTTGATACACACCCGTCTCCAGCAACACTGAAGTGGATTATATTGTTATCACTGGGTGAAATCTTGGCCCTTTGAAGTAAATGGCAAAACTCCCATTGACTTCAATAGGGCAAAGATTTCAGTCATTATCACTTAGGGCTTGGCAGAGCGTCCCGGTCATGGCCCCTTTCAATCATGGCCCTTGATATCTGCCTGTAGGTATCGTAATTCCTACGGCTGGAGCGCAGCTGGGACTGGACAGCTTCCTCCCCCCAAATACTGATGAGGTCCAGCAACTCGCCATTGCTCCATGCTGGGGCTCGCCTGGCACGTGGAGGCATGGTCACCTGGAAAGATTCGCTGATAGCACTCCACACCTGGCTGGATGAGCAAACAGGAAGGGGATTTTTCAAATTCCCGGGGAATATAAAGGGTGGGTCTGACGGTTGGTCACCTGAGGCCAGGGCAGTAGAGTTCGAACTGATGACCAGAGTGGCTAGAACAGGCATTGTGGGATACTGCCGAATACTTCTGGAGGCCAATCAGTGCGCATTGGGCGGCTACACTGGCGCCGCAGCGCAGCAGCAGCAGCGCAATTCTCCTTATTCCTCTGGGGGAGGAGGAGTACAAGCAGCGCTGTATCTGCGGAGATACAGCGCTGTACGTGCCTTGCCAGTGTGGACGGGTAGTGAGTTACAGCACTGTGGGCGGCTTTAGTGCGCTGTAACTTGCCAGTGTAGCCAAGCCCTTAGGCCTAGATCTTGAAAAGTATTTAGGCACCCAATGCTCATTAAAATTAATGTCTCAAAATCAGTGACTCAACTGTAGTTACTTTTTGAACCAGCTCACATGGAAGAGAACATGTCACTGGGAATCTTCTCCCATCCCACCTCCCAGAAGACAACAGAGATGTACTGTGTTTAGCTTACTAATAATGGGTAGAAAGAGTGGGCTGGTGGAAGGAAAAAAGAGAGAGAGTCTTGATGGAGGGAGGAAAGGGAGAGAAACAGAATGCTGTAAGGGATCAGTGTTTTGAGGATGGGAAGGAGTGAGTGAAGAAGACACATGGGGGAATGTAGAGGTGAGACGACAGATTGATGTTGGTGGCTAGAAAAGAGTAGCAGTACAATTGAGAGGGTAAGGAAGGAGAGGCGCAGAGAGTCTGGGATGGAGAAAAGGAAAGGAGATACAGAGAGTGGAAATTAGATGTGAGAGAGAACATGGAAAAGAAGGGAGAGAACACAATGCAGGGGAAAAAAGAAGGGAGATGTAGGGAGAGATGAGGAATAAGGGAAGGCTACAAATAATAATGGAGGAGAATATACACCCATATGTAAAAAAGAAGGGAAGAATGTGGTGTGAATGATGAGAAATGGGAAAATTAAGAAGAAAAGCACAAGACACAATTACATTTTTTAAAGTTTATTTAGTAGGAAGTTGAATGCCAGAATTGTTAAAATACCATGTGCAGGAATGTTTTATTTTCTACAGATGTGTGTACATTTACATATAGAAATATCTATTTCTGCAGACATATACATAATATGTGTGTATATATATATATATAATTACATGTCTATATACACCAGTGTTCTGATGACTGGGGGGAAAGAATGGAGGAAAGAGTAGGATTATTATTATTTGTATTATAGTAGCATCTAGATACCCCAATCAAGATCAGAGTTCCATTGTGCTAGCTGCTGCTTATGATCCCGTCTCTGTCTCTGTCTCTCTCATCTCAAGAGCAGTAGTATCTATATAAGAGCTAGTTTGGGATTGGAATAGTAGAGTTATCTATGTCTATATAAATATGGACTGAAAGTCTCAGAAGTGACTAGTGACCTTAATGAGACCTGATTTTTTAGGGTGATTGTTCAGCTGAAAATGAGGCCCCTTTAAAGATATCTCAAGTTTGGCACACAACAATTGAGGCACCCAAAATCATTAGTCACTTCTGAAAACTCAGTACATTATGTCAAACAGATAGAACAAGTTAACTTATTTGATCATTCCCACATATGAAGTTTTGTTTAATTTTGCAACAGGTTGGATAAAATTATTTCTCCTCCAAAATTAGACACTATAAAAGCACTAATTCCTGTAAATTCAACCATTTCTAGAGATCAGAAATTGCTCAGGATCTTACAAAAAGGCTGGCTAGAGTTACATAACTGGACAAGTGGTGTGGAGTCATACCAATTAGGATATGAATTAGTAGGAAAAGCCTTCACAAATTCACTCCCTTTCCCCCAAGCACAATTGAGAAACAAACTTTAGTATGTATGTCAAGCCTGCAGTTGTAATGCTGCCCAAACTCCCAGTGTAGTAGGACAGAAAGATCAGGCCCTAAAAGCATCAGTTCTACCAATGCCCCACACTCTCTTCACTCTCCTCTTCTGCTGAACATGAATACCAACCTACACTTTTCTATATAAAGGCTAATGGGACATTTTATTTCACTCAGTTCTGTGAGCCTCACATTATACGAAGGCTGTGAAACATTTGCTTTTGATCATTCCTTAATTGTATGGTGGATGATTCATAATTAAACAATTTGTAATTATCGGGATCTTAGTATAAAACCTGAGACAGAAGAGTGTGTCTAAATCTGGGGGAGATGACATAATGGTGTCTTGATTCCTTAAGAGAAGGTTATTAGTGATATTAGTTAAAGTAATTGAGCTTGGGTTCTTTATTCCCCAAATCCACACTGCTTAGTTGCAATAATATATGGAGATATACCTATCTCATAGAGCTGGAAGGGACCCCGAAGGGTCATCGNTGCCCCTTTCAATCATAGCCCTTGATATCTGCCCGTAGGTATCGTAATTCCTACGGCTGGAGCGCAGCTGGGACTGGACAGCTTCCTCCCCCCAAACACTGATGAGGTCCAGCAACTCGCCATTGCTCCATGCTGGGGCTCGCCTGGCGCGTGGAGGCATGGTCACCTGGAAAGATTCGCTGATAGCACTCCACACCTGGC
This sequence comes from Platysternon megacephalum, assembly GCA_003942145.1. Taxonomy (NCBI): domain Eukaryota; kingdom Metazoa; phylum Chordata; order Testudines; family Platysternidae; genus Platysternon; species Platysternon megacephalum. The sequence continues at coordinate 937,739 of QXTE01000135.1, forward strand.
TGGATGAGCAAACAGGAAGGGGATTTTTCAAATTCCCGGGGAATATAAAGGGTGGGTCTGACGGTTGGTCACCTGAGGCCAGGGCAGTAGAGTTCGAACTGATGACCAGAGTGGCTAGAACAGGCATTGTGGGATACTGCCGAATACTTCTGGAGGCCAATCAGTGCGCATTGGGCGGCTACACTGGCGCCGCAGCGCAGCAGCAGCAGCGCAATTCTCCTTATTCCTCTGGGGGAGGAGGAGTACAAGCAGCGCTGTATCTGCGGAGATACAGCGCTGTACGTGCCTTGCCAGTGTGGACGGGTAGTGAGTTACAGCACTGTGGGCGGCTTTAGTGCGCTGTAACTTGCCAGTGTAGCCAAGCCCTTAGGCCTAGATCTTGAAAAGTATTTAGGCACCCAATGCTCATTAAAATTAATGTCTCAAAATCAGTGACTCAACTGTAGTTACTTTTTGAACCAGCTCACATGGAAGAGAACATGTCACTGGGAATCTTCTCCCATCCCACCTCCCAGAAGACAACAGAGATGTACTGTGTTTAGCTTACTAATAATGGGTAGAAAGAGTGGGCTGGTGGAAGGAAAAAAGAGAGAGAGTCTTGATGGAGGGAGGAAAGGGAGAGAAACAGAATGCTGTAAGGGATCAGTGTTTTGAGGATGGGAAGGAGTGAGTGAAGAAGACACATGGGGGAATGTAGAGGTGAGACGACAGATTGATGTTGGTGGCTAGAAAAGAGTAGCAGTACAATTGAGAGGGTAAGGAAGGAGAGGCGCAGAGAGTCTGGGATGGAGAAAAGGAAAGGAGATACAGAGAGTGGAAATTAGATGTGAGAGAGAACATGGAAAAGAAGGGAGAGAACACAATGCAGGGGAAAAAAGAAGGGAGATGTAGGGAGAGATGAGGAATAAGGGAAGGCTACAAATAATAATGGAGGAGAATATACACCCATATGTAAAAAAGAAGGGAAGAATGTGGTGTGAATGATGAGAAATGGGAAAATTAAGAAGAAAAGCACAAGACACAATTACATTTTTTAAAGTTTATTTAGTAGGAAGTTGAATGCCAGAATTGTTAAAATACCATGTGCAGGAATGTTTTATTTTCTACAGATGTGTGTACATTTACATATAGAAATATCTATTTCTGCAGACATATACATAATATGTGTGTATATATATATATATAATTACATGTCTATATACACCAGTGTTCTGATGACTGGGGGGAAAGAATGGAGGAAAGAGTAGGATTATTATTATTTGTATTATAGTAGCATCTAGATACCCCAATCAAGATCAGAGTTCCATTGTGCTAGCTGCTGCTTATGATCCCGTCTCTGTCTCTGTCTCTCTCATCTCAAGAGCAGTAGTATCTATATAAGAGCTAGTTTGGGATTGGAATAGTAGAGTTATCTATGTCTATATAAATATGGACTGAAAGTCTCAGAAGTGACTAGTGACCTTAATGAGACCTGATTTTTTAGGGTGATTGTTCAGCTGAAAATGAGGCCCCTTTAAAGATATCTCAAGTTTGGCACACAACAATTGAGGCACCCAAAATCATTAGTCACTTCTGAAAACTCAGTACATTATGTCAAACAGATAGAACAAGTTAACTTATTTGATCATTCCCACATATGAAGTTTTGTTTAATTTTGCAACAGGTTGGATAAAATTATTTCTCCTCCAAAATTAGACACTATAAAAGCACTAATTCCTGTAAATTCAACCATTTCTAGAGATCAGAAATTGCTCAGGATCTTACAAAAAGGCTGGCTAGAGTTACATAACTGGACAAGTGGTGTGGAGTCATACCAATTAGGATATGAATTAGTAGGAAAAGCCTTCACAAATTCACTCCCTTTCCCCCAAGCACAATTGAGAAACAAACTTTAGTATGTATGTCAAGCCTGCAGTTGTAATGCTGCCCAAACTCCCAGTGTAGTAGGACAGAAAGATCAGGCCCTAAAAGCATCAGTTCTACCAATGCCCCACACTCTCTTCACTCTCCTCTTCTGCTGAACATGAATACCAACCTACACTTTTCTATATAAAGGCTAATGGGACATTTTATTTCACTCAGTTCTGTGAGCCTCACATTATACGAAGGCTGTGAAACATTTGCTTTTGATCATTCCTTAATTGTATGGTGGATGATTCATAATTAAACAATTTGTAATTATCGGGATCTTAGTATAAAACCTGAGACAGAAGAGTGTGTCTAAATCTGGGGGAGATGACATAATGGTGTCTTGATTCCTTAAGAGAAGGTTATTAGTGATATTAGTTAAAGTAATTGAGCTTGGGTTCTTTATTCCCCAAATCCACACTGCTTAGTTGCAATAATATATGGAGATATACCTATCTCATAGAGCTGGAAGGGACCCCGAAGGGTCATCGAGTCCAGCCCCCTGCCTTCACTAGCAGGACCAATTTTGCCCCAGATCCCTAAGTGGCCCCCTCAAGGATTGAACTCACAACCCTGAAGCAACCTTCAGCTCACACCCTAAAACTCTCTCTCTGTTTCCACACAAGAGTTCACCAGCTTTTTCAGAGAGAAGGTAGTCAAGATCTGAAGTGGTCTCTCCCATTCATAGAACCATAGAGTTAGAAGGGACCGCAAGGGTCATCTAGTCTAACTCCCTGCCAAGATGCAGTATTTGTTGTGTCTAAGCCATCCAAGACAGATGGCTATCCAGCCTCTTTTTGAAAAGCTCCTGTGAAGGAGCTTTCACAACTTCCCAAGACAGTTTGTTCCATTGTCCTACTGTTGTTACAGTTAAGAAGTTTTCCCGAGATTTAATATAAATCTGCTATGCTGTAGTTTGAACCCATTGCCTCTTGTCCTGCCTTCTGTGGCAAGAAAGAACAATTTTTCTCCATCTGTTTTATGGCAGCCTTTCAAGTATCTTAAGACAGCTATCACGTCTCCCCTGCCGCCCTTAATCTGCCCTTTTCCAAACTAAACATACCTAGCTCCTTCAGCTTTTGCTCATAAGGCTTGCATTCCATCTCTTTGATCATCTTTGTTGCTTGCCTCTGGATCCTTTTCAGTTTCTCTACATCTTTTCTATACAGTGGTGACCAAAATTCCTCCTATTTCCTCTCTCCCAGCACCCTGTCCTCCTTTTCCCCTGTCACCTACACCAAAGTTTTGGCCTGCTCTCCTCCTCTAACCCTTCCACTGTCTCAGTGACCCCATCCCCTCTTGTCTCTGACATCCATTGCCATCCACTCTCACCACCTCCTGACCTTCCTCAATATCTGACTCTCCTTTGCTCCTTCCCTTCACAATTACAAAGATGCTCACAATCAACAAGATGAAATTCAATAAAGACAAGTGCAAAGTACTATGCATAGGAAGAAAAGTCAAATGCACAACTATAAAATGTGATGGCTAGGCAGTAGTACTGCTGAAAAAAGGATCTGGGAGTTGTAGTGGATCACAGATGAATATGCGTTAATGTGATGCAGTTGTGAAAAAGGCTTATCATTCTGGGTTGTATTAACAGGAGTGTTGTATGTAAGACACAGGGGTAACTGTCCCATTCTACTGACACTGGTGAGGCTTCAGATGGAGTACTGTGTCCAGTTCTGGGCACCAGACTTTCAGAAAGATGGGGACAATTTGGAGAGAGTACAGAGGAGAGCAACAAAAATGATAAAAATTTAGAAACCCTGACCTAGGATGAAAGGTTAAAAACACTGGGCATATTTAGACTTGAGAAAAGAAGATGGGGTTGGGTGGGGAGAATGTGATAAGTCTTCAGATGTGTGAAGGGCTGTTACAAGGAGGATGGTGATCCATTGTTCCCCATCTCCACTGAAGGTCGGATAAGAAATAATGGGCCTAATCTGCAGCAAGGGAGATTAGAAAGTTTTTCCTAATATCTTAACTATAAGGATAGTTAAGCACTGAAATAGGCTCCAACAGAGCCTTAACACAGAGGGCTGGACTAGATGATCTCTTGAGGTCCCTTCCAGCCTGACATTTCTATGATTCTATAATTCTATGCTCCAGTCTCTTCAAAAAGTCATCTCTTGACCCACCTATCTTTCTAACTCCTGCCTCTTCTCTTTTCTTCCCTTCACCTCCAAAGTAATTGATTCTTAGCATTTCTCACCTTCTCCACTACGCCATTAATGGTGATAGTCTTGAATGTCCATTTCTCTGATTCTCCCACAGTCATCTTCACACCTTCTTTCATTCTGCATTCTACACATGGAAATCTGACTGAATTGACCCATAAGCCACTACCTATCTCTACCCTGCAAATCCATCCTTAAGAGTCATTTCTTCCTGATGCCTAAAAATGAATTTGTGGGACAGTCATATGTAGATAAATATTTAAGGTTAAGAAGAGAATATGTATATTCAAAATAAATATGTTTATGGTGTCCCTCTCCCTGACCCTCAGCATGTTGCTTGGCCTCATGAATTGTAAACTGTTGCTAGCACATTGTGGGCACTACTGGACCTAATAATATGCATTAATAATTCTATTATGAAAATAATGCTTGTCACTAGTGACATCTTATGATACCACCATGCACTTTGATAATTAAATTTAAGTTTACTCTCACTATCATATTCACCAGTAACTTCTTTGCACTGTAAAATGAACGAAGCAAACCATATCAGCCTACCTAGACAGAAGTCCTGATCATCCTTCCTCCTCTATGATTTGATGTTTCTGTCCATCTGAGCTTTACAAAGATGAGTGAACAAAGGTCTATTCATTTTCATCAACCAATGGGCACTAGTCACAGCAGTGTACTCCCAGACCCCCAGGGTTAATCAGAGCAGAACTGACACTTCTCTCAGTCTTTGGGTCATGCAAAGCTACAGTGATTCATATCTATGGGCTCTGATAAGTGATAGATCTATTTGTCTAAGGACTGGTAGTTTGCTGTGATTTTTTCTCTCCCCACTTACAGTATTTTCTCATCAGCAGAGGTAAAGGTGGCCTCAGTGTAATAGGAGGAATTTTAAAATATGGAGGAATGTCATTATCTTCCTCCTAACTAATTAGACTTCTACATGGAGTAAAGCCCAATAGAAGCATATTGTTTTAACCATACTATATTATATGGCTTTCTAAGCCACATCCTGCCCTTAAAATATAAATATGTTATCAAGTTACTAGGCAATTGATGACTAAACACAGTCATTTGCTAAAAGAAAACTGCTTTTAGATGAAAACTCAGCATCATCCCTTTTTCAGTTCAATATCTTCCTGATAGGTTATGTTCCCATATTTTCATTTTTTTGTCCCTTTGACTTATTTTTCCTACTGAAACTGATAAAGGCTAGATTCCTTTTTTTTTAATTATAATAGTATCTACGTATTGACCAAATGATAACAGAATAGTAATGATAGCTGTGTATATTGTATTCTTTCCAATTTCATTTATTTCTGCTTCCTAGAGAAGCATTTTTCTTTGAAAAGCAAAGGCAACCTAGTTCTTAGCTCCTCCTACTGTTCAATTCAAGTCTAATTAGTATATCTATAGCAGTTACTAGTGTCAAGTTACATAAACCAGAGTTTTGCACATCTGAAATGATGTTTGTACAAGTCTTATGCTTCAGCTGAACTACAAGAATACCATTTGTACCAGGTAAATTAATAAATAAGATAAAGAGATATTTCAGCCTCTCTTATAGTAAATGAAACCTAGTGTATTGCACTGTCAACTGGGAGGAAGGCATACAGATAGTTAAAGCACCAACGATAAACATTTAATGAACGGAAGTGTCATCTCTTTACACACTACTTCATCTTTTGTATTTAACAGGGGTACTGAATTTTCCTCAATTCCCTTCAGTTCAAGATCTATCCACAATGAATGTGAAACAAGAAAACACTGAAAAGACCTTTGCAAAAGAAATGAACCTCCCTGAAATAGACCTGCATGCTTAAAGTACTTTAATAATGATATATTACCAACTATATTTTATTAACAAAGGGAGGGTTCATAGCGAGGCTCCCGATGTATCTCTTTGATCTAAAATTCGACCGAGATCTTGTAGCACCAAAGTAGTCTCTCATTTAGCATAGGGATGGTATGGGGCATTCTGCGTCTAACTTGGATCTGGTCTTGACAAAGTTTTGTTACTTAGGACTGAGTTCCTTCACGTCATAAAATAATGCTATTGAAGATCTGAAGTAACAGTGCAATCCCGGAACTGCTTGTAATGGGAACTCTAACGAGCTCGTTCACTGGAGTTAGTGGGGATAACAACACCTTCCATTACATCCATATACCTAACAGTCGACTGAGTGCAAATATCCTTAGAACAATCTAACTTTTTAGCGCTTAACTAGCCGAACTCCTGTTCGGCTGAATCAGGCTGTAGGCAGCACGGTAGGTGGTATAACAAAAGTCCATACAACGGGACATAAAACAACAATGGGAAGCAATTCTAAAAGAGGCATGGCAGAGCAGTCCCATCTGGGTACCACTTATTTCCTCCCCCTGTCTAGTTCTGTAGGGCAAACAAATCTCTAGCCACCTGCATCTTTAGCCAACCCCAAACTGAATAAACTGGGAGGCAAACAGAAAGTCTATCAGTTACATCACCTCAAGAAATAAACACACACATGATTCGAAAAATCCCCTTTATTTGGTGTTTAAGGATGACCAAGCAGGAGGCAGAAAACATTGGTTAATAAATATGAAGATTACTGTGAATTTGATAAACCCGCGGACAGTGGATTGAGTCTCTCTCTCTCCTACACCCGCCCCCCCCCAAAAGTACACTTAGAAAAGTCTGAATCTCTACAAAGAGATGTCCCTCCTGATCAGTTTTGGGAAAAGCTTTCAGTTAATCATTAAACGCTATTTTGTTAGCCTGCATCCTTATAAAATACACGGAATTATTCGCTGCACAAAGATTACACGATGCGTCGCTAAGATATACTTGATGCCCATTCGGAGCCAGTGGCGGGTTTAGCATCACTTTAGGGCTGAGTATAGGGATTGGCACAGGTTATGGGGTCAGCACAGTGTCGTGGTCTTAGGACTGAGTTGTGGGGCTCCGCAGAGTTGGGAGGTCCGGGGCAGAGCTCTAGGAGCGTGGCCCAGTTTCAGGGTTCAGGAGCGGCAGCGGTATCGTTTCGGGCTGAGTATAAGGCTGCCCGTTGTATAAAGTTCCCCCCTAGCTGGCCCGGCTGGAGCCCAGGCGTGGGGCTACTTGCGGAGCCGCCTCCTGCTGGGCAGCAAAGGGCTACGCCGGAGTCCAGGGGTTGCTCTGAAAGTGCCCCGAAGCGGCCCCGTCCAGCCTGCTCGCCCCCCTCTCACCTGAGTTCCGGAGCTTGCGGTTCTTGAAGACCGAGATGACGACCAGCAGGTTGCCCACGATGTCCACCACGGTGGTGAAGATCAGCACGCTGGACAGCGCCGGGACCACCCAGGCCGGCCGCCGGGCCGCCGCCGCCTCCCGCCCCGCCAAGCCGAAGCCCCCTCGCCCGCCCAGCTCGCAGCAGTTCCTCAGCGAGCCATTCTCCAGCATCGCTGACGCCCGCACCCCCTTCTCCGCTTCGCCGGGCGCCCCCGGCAGCCTCCCGCCCGGCTCCTCCTAGCATGGGCTGGGGCGCCCCGGCCCCGGGCTCGCCATGGCAGCGCCGGCTGCCGCCTTCCCTCCCGCCCCGGGTGCCCTGGCGCTGCCGACTAGCCGGGCTCGGCGGCGGGCAGGGCTTTAATGGGCTGCGCTCCCCCGCGCCCGCTCCCCCGCTGCCTCCCCGGCAGAAGGCGCTGCCGGGCGGGGCTGGAGGCAGCAAAGCCCCCCCCCCCTCCCCCCGCCCGCCCCCGGCCGGCAGCCCCGCCAGGAGCTGGGGCAGGCGGGGGAAGGGGTCGGGGCGGGCTAAGCGGGGAGGAGACTCAGAGCAGCCGGCCAGGTCCCTCCCCCACTACTCTCCCCGCCTTCCCCCACGCGCGCGCGGCGTGACTGCAAACTTTCCCGCGCGCCGCTCGCAGCAGCTCGGCGGCGGCCGAGAGCTCTGAGGGGAGCCCGCGCGCCGGAGCGCTTTGCTGCGGGGAGGTGCGTGCGGGGCGGAACCGGAGCAAGGGGCCTGGGGGGGCGGGCAGCGGCTCGTGCACAGGGCGGCTGTGAGTAAGTTAGGAGAGATCGAGCAGGGGGGAGCACGCATGGGGAGGGAGCGTGCAGGGAGAGAGACGGAGGAGCGTGCGTAAGGGAAGGGGATCCCCGACGGGGGAGGGGAGCATCCCAAAAGGTGGGAAGGGAGAACATGCATGGGGAGGGGGAGCAGCCACAGGGGAGGGTATCACTGGCGGTGGAGCATGCATAGGAGAGGGGAATCACAAGGGGGGGGAGGATGCATAGGGGAGAGGGAATCACGGGGGGGGGGCGGAAGGATGCATAGAGGAAGGAGGCTCACAGAGGGAAGGGAGGATGCATGGGGAGGGGCACTCACGGGGGAAAGGGGGCACGGTCGGGGCAGTGGCAGTCAACCTTTTTTCATTTGTGGACCCCTAAAATATTTCAAATGGAGGTGCGGACGGACCCCTTTGGAAATCTCAGACATAGTCTGCAGACCCCCAGGGGTGCACGGACCACAGGTTGAAAACCACTGGGTTAAGGGAATGGGGGGTGTAGACAAAGGGCAGAGAGCCCCAAACAGAGGGAGTGTTGGTGAGGGAAGAGTCCCAGATGGGCAGGCACCATGCAAGCTAGGGACTGGCCCATGGTAGAGTGGTAATACACAGCCAGGTGCAGGGCACTGCGCGCCGCAGGGTTGGCACAGGGATGGGGGCTGTGGCCGAGTTGGGAGTGCAGGGGATGCTGCTGCTGTAAGTGGGGCAGGCAAGGGCCATTGCACACCGCAAGGGGTCCGGTCCTGCTGCCGTGGATGTCCCCCGCTGCTAGCAGCAGTCCCGCCAGGCACTGAGCCCAGCTATGGCAAGGGGCGGTGTGAGGGGCTAATCTTGAGCCGCAGATCCAGGGCCCTTCCTGTGAAGAGGCAGTGGGGGGGTGGGGGAGGGAGGGAGGCAGAGCCCTCATGCTCATCCCGGGCCCTGCATGGGGGCAAAGGAGCCTCAGTGCTCCTTTCTGTGCCGGAAAAGTCACAGCCACTGGTGGGGGTGGCAGGAGGGCCCATGGTGGCTCAGCTCGCTGCAGGCGGGAGAGGAAGGGTTTAAAGACAATACTCATTAGCAATAAGCCTCAGAGGTGTCGATGTCCGGGCCTCTTCTTTCCCAGGACAGCGCTGGAGCTGCATGGCAACCAGCCAGGAGTCTGAGCTTGGACAGCAGGAGTCGCCAGCTGAGATCCTAGGGCTTCCACATGACTCAGGAGAAGAGGCTGGGCGAATAGCTGCCAAGGGAGCAGCTCCTCCTTGGTTTCACAGCCTTTGACTCACTGTTTGAATAGCCTGACTACCCAAGATAAGGTAATCAAGGGCAGCAAACAACCCTTCATCTCCTTTTTTTAAAACAGGGCAGAGCTTGGGATTTAGAGTTTATCTTAATTAAGAAGGCCATGTAATTCAGCTCTAGCTAAACCATCTCTCTCAGGCATGGAGTTTCAGAACTGATTTGGCAGGAGGCGATTTTCTAAAGCAAGTCTCCCTACTAAAAGTCAATAACTATACACGAGGCACCCAAGGAGGAGAACTTTATTTTCCTCAGGATCAGTCTAACAGCTAGAGCGAGTTAGATGTAATGGGAAATCCCTCCTCACTTCCCCCATCTACACCATCTGTTGTCTGGCTCTAAATGTTCCACTGCTTTCCCACCAGTTAAAGTAATTTCAGTCACTTCCTATGGATTACGTCAGGGGTGCCCAACCTGCGGCCCACCAGAGCATTTCATAGGGCCCACAGCCTGCTTCAACATAATATACTAACGGCTGATTCACTAGCATTTTGTCATCATGTTTACATCATTTTAGTTTACACAAGTGTGTAAATAGACAATACTGTACATAGAAACAACCTGTTTAAATACATATGAAACAAGCTGAACTTAAAATATAAAACAATACAGGTGACTTTAAATCTTATTAAAATTTGTGGAATCTGTATGGCCCACACAAGATTGTGCTTAGGTTTATGTAGCCCTCCTGTGTAATAAGGTTGGGCACCACTGAACATAATCATTTACTAAATATAATACAATATGTATTATTAGTTGTGTTACATTAATGCCAAGAGGCACCACCTGAGAACAGGGCCCCATTTTGCTCGATGCTGCACAAACACTAGGGTGGTATACAGTCCCTGCCCCCAGATAGCTTACAATCTAAATAGGCATGACTTACAGAAGTGGAGTGACTTGCACAAGGTTACACACACACACACAATATCATTGGAACAGCCAGGATTAGAGGAACCCAGATCTCTTCACCGCTAGTCTGATGCCTTATCTACTAGGCCACAGTGCCTCCTAATACAACAGTAAGATTATATACAAGATCTAGATTTGCGTGCGACTTCTCTTCCCCTCTACTCCCCAAAATTTCACAAATAAATTGATCAAACTATGATAAATAACATCCAGTGTACCCTGTGAATTTCACAAGTCACTCAGATTTAACTTTCCTGGCAGACTTTGGCTGTAATTTATTTATGTTGTAGGATTCACCCCCAACACCAAACATGGGCATATCCACCCTTAGGCTTCTATGAAAAGGTGGTCAGACCAGGAAAACTGTGTTTTTGGAGGGAACTATCTAGCTATGTTAGCTTCCATTGCTGTAAAAGCTGAGCCACACTTGGAACATGGGGACCAATGGCTTTAGAGATTGGGCAGAGGAATGGCCATGAAAACAGCCGCTAAGACGAAGCCTAAACAAACTGCCGGTAGGGCGATGTAAATATACCAGTTTTCAAAGTGACGGCTGCCACACACCTGTGTTCAATTAATACAAAAAGTAAGACCTGTGAGAAAAAGGAGGCCAAACCATGCATGTCTCAGTGCAGACGGTGGGTCTGCTATGCCACAGCATGATTCCTGGCCCCCAGCACAGTTACCAGGCTGTCACTGACTCCACCCATACTGACAGTGCATCTATGGCCCCTCCAGTCGGTTCACAGAGCATATAGTAACAATTACTGCTGCTCACAGCAGATGTAATGCAAAAGGTTTGGGGGCCCCACTTTGCACCATTTTCTGGAAGGATCATGCCACATGCCCCTGCCCTGCTCCTCTTCTTGCCCCATTATTGAGAATTTCTTGGAGAGGTGGGTGGCACCTATATAGTGCAGGAAAACTTACTATGTCATTGTATTTCCCTTCTGAGTGGCCCCTTTATGCTTTTTTTACATGGATTAAGGGCTGCATAGCAAAGGGAGCATATGGCCCATAGCTTTTTCTCCCCATACTTTACCAAGCATTGAGTCTAGGGTTAGCAGCCTACCAGTATTAACAGGCAAACGCACAAAAAAGAGTTAGTTTTCTGGCCAATCCAACAGCAAAATGATAGTTACTCCATTATGGCCAGTTGCCTCTTTGAGGTACGATCTCCACAGAAACTTGCACTGGTAAAACTAGTGCACACCCCTTCAATTTCATTACTACTTTCTTGGTTTAATTTTGTTCCTAATCAACTTATAGCTCAGTGGTTTGAGCATTGGCCTGCTAAATCCAGCATTGTGAGTTCAATCCTTAAGGGGGCCATTTAGGGATCTGGGGCAAAAATCTGTCTGGGGATTGGTCCTGCTTTGAGCAGGGGGTTGGATTAGATGACCTCCTGAGGTCCTTCCAACCCTGATATTCTATGACTGGTCTAAGATAAACTGAAATAACACCAGTTTAAACCCAACTGTCCACTCAGCCTTTTGCATCAGTTTAAAAAAAAATCTTGCTTTAAGTTAAAGTCGTGCAACTTTGTATTTAGACAATCTCTAAGGCAGCCTAGTCATCAACATCCTTTGCAAACTGTACATGAAAGAATGTCCCAAAGTCTTGATATTTTTAACCAATCTAGAGTAAACAAATAGGAGTTCTGCCCTTAAAAGTATCACTACTGAGTGGACATTCCTCAGCTCCTGTCTTGATGCTGTAAAATAAAGGAACATTGTACCTGTTTAACAGGTGAGACTCAAGCCTAGCATAAGCACAACTTTGCTTTCACTTTACCAGCAACAAAGTAGTAATGATCCATTTTAAATGGAAGTTTCATTGTCTTATTGTTCTTGAGGTATTTATCTTTAATGAGTTGTCAAAAGAATAAGCTGTCTTTAGACTCTCTCCAATTTGTCCACATCCTTCCTGAAATGTGGCGCCCAGAACTGGACACAATAGTCCAGTTGAGGCCTAATCAACACAGAGTAGAGTGGTAGAATTACTTCTCGTGTCTTGCTTCCAACACTCCTGCTAATACATCCCAGAAGGATGGTCGCTTTTTTTGCAACAGCATTACACTGTTGACTCATATTTGGCTTGTGGTCCACTATGACCCCCAGATCCCTTTCCATAGTACTCCTTCCTAGGCAGTCACTTCCCATTTTGTATGTGTGCAACTGATTATTCCTTCCTAAATAGGAGTATTTTGCATTTGTCCTTATTGAATTTCATCCTATTTACTTCAGAACATTTCTCCAGTTTGTCCAGATCATTTTGAATTTTAATCCTATCCTCCAAAGCACTTGCAACCCCTCCCAGCTTGGTATCGTCTGCAAACTTTATAAGTGTACTCTCTATGCCATTATCTAAATCATTGATGAAGATATTGAATAGAACCAGTCCCAGAACTGATCCCTGCAGGACCAAACTTTTTATGCCCTTCCAGCATGACTGTGAACCACTGATAACTACTCTCTGGGAACGGTTTTCCAACCAGTTTTGCACCCACCTTATAGCAGCACCATCTAGGTTGCATTTCCCTAGTTTGTTTACGATAAGGTCATGCGAGACAGTATCAAAAGCTTTACTAAAGTCAAGATATACCACATCTACCACTTCCCCCCTATCCACAAGGCTTGTTACCCTGTCAAAGAAAGCTATCAGGTTGGTTTGACATGATTTGTTTTTGACAAATCCATGCTGACTTATTTATCACCTTATTATCTTCTAGGTGTTTACAAATTGATTGCTTAATTATTTGCTCCTTTATCTTTCTGGGTACAGAAGATAAGATGACTGCTCTGTAATTCTCTGGGTTGTCCTTAATTCCCTTTTTATAGATTGGCACTATATTTGCCCTTTTCCAGTCTTCTGGAATCTCTCCTGTCTTCCGTGACTTTTCAAAGATAATCACTAATGGCTCAGATATCTCCTCAGTCAGCTCCTTGAGTATTCTAGGATGCATTTCATCAGGCCCTGGTGACTTGAAGACATCTAATTTGTCCAAGTTGAATATTGTGCACTGGTATGGAGCAGATGCAGCCACACGTGATTTGTGGATACCCAGCTGAATACAGTGATGCGGTGCATCACAGGAATCCTTAAGTTAACTCCAACACCATGGCTACCTGTTCTGTCTAACATTGCTCCCTTGCTGATACGCCGAACTGCTGCAACATTCCGCGAAGCTCAGTGAATCCAGAAAAATGGATGCCTTCCTATCCACCAAGACCTTGACAATGACCCCCTCCAACGTCTTAAGTCCCACAAGTGTTTCTGGGAACATTCATTTAGCCTCAAGCAATCAGGCTACGGTCAGGAGGCGGCTTGGAAAGCAGATTGGGCTAAACAAGACTTTAAAAATAAGCACCTTGTGCTGGATCCCATTCAGAAGGTTCCTAGGTTTGACCTTCCACGGTCATCTTGGTCAACTCTGAACCGAATTCAAACCAACCATGGTAGATTCGCACATCTAATGCACAAATGGAAAATCAAGGACTCCCCAGTGTTTGAGTTTGGTTCCCCACAACAGACCATCGAACATATCACTACCTACTTCCCAATTTATAAATATGAAGCATGCATTACTGCAATAAGTTCTGCTATTCCTCATGTAGCCATTTGGCTCGATCAACTTCAGGTGAAATTGTAGTTGCTGCTCTGCACCAGCCATACAAAAGAAGAAGATTTAACTGAGAAGAATTTGGTCCAGAAACTTCAGCCACACTTTAAAAAATGAGCACCTAATGTGGGGCACCTAACCCTTACTTAGGCACCTAAGTAAGAGGATCTGATTGTCAAAATTGCTGAGCACCAGCATCTTCCATTGACCCTAATGGGAGCTGCTGAATGCTGAACACTTTTGAGAAACAGGCAACTTATTAAGGAGTCCAAGAGCCCATTTTTGAAAGTCTTGACTATCTATCATTGCTTGGAATCAGTGCGACTTTTCCCAGTAATGCTTTCCTGTGTTATATCTGTGGATGCTCTCTCTAGGAAATGCTTCTTTTAGTTTTCTGAAAAAGATCACCCTTACCCTGATTTTTTTTCTTTTACTTGAAGTGAGATGTGGTACTTCATCTATGGGTGAATCTGGAAAACTGCACTGAGAACAGTCATGGGTAATTTAAAAGTATTTGTTCAGAATAACTTCCGCTGAGTCTATAAACAGATCAATTTTTGTGGTTAAAGGTATTCCTATTGAGCTGTAATATAAAGTATTGGTATTTTAAAGTAATATTAAAAATCTTTTATTTTCTTTTGAAAAATTCTACACCCCTGCCCCTTATTTTATGTCTAGGGGAAGTAATTTTATTCTGTGATGTAGGTCCAGGAAGATTTATTTTTTAAGCAATCTAAGGCTCTGTGTGTCTGCTACAGGACAAAACCAAGGAATTGCCTGTATGGGGTGCAATCAAATATTCCACAAATCACTCAGTTGCCCAAGGCTGTTCTCTGTGGATTGTTCTTTTTTTCCTGAAAATGTGTGGCTTCTTCCTGAAGATTCATTCATGCTCCTGTTTTCTGTGTTTTATTGATTTTTTTAAAGGGACTTATCTTTAACCGGTTGTCAAAAGTGTAAACTTTTCATGAACATGAATGTAAGTTCAGAAGACAGAAGTTGCTACTGCTGGCGTCCCTTGAATTTTCAGTTTCCAAGTAGAACAGAAGAAAAAATTACCTCTCAGCACATTCATTATGTTATCACGTGTTTCTGTAAGGTAACGGTGCAATTTGAACTAGAATGCACCATCTCTTTTAAAACGCCTTCATGCTTTCAGTGGTGTTAATTTCATGGTAATTTAAACTCTGCACATCTGGGTGGAAGCCAGAATCTGGGCTGCTCTCCTGCTTTCAATTTGATCCAAGTTTAATTCTTTCAAAAACAGTTTGACTTACCTTTGAGTCAAATCAGGCCCAAGTTACAATGTTAAAAGAAAGCCTCTTCTGCCCGTCACTGCTTGTCTACTGTCGAGAACCTGCACAAAAAGCAGTATCTCCTTGCAAAAAGGAGACTGTGCCATCCCAGAAACAAAGTTGGTTGACTAACTAACATTTTGCTATTTGATCTGCATCTTTTTTGCTCTCACACTATAAGAAGGTACTTATCTAGAAATTAAAGCCAGTTTTGTTATCTTTGTTGTATATTTTTTCCAACTTTTAAAAATGGCTTTATTTTCCCCTAGAACTCTCCATAAAAGTCAGTGGGATCTTCCAACTGGGTGACTGCCATCCAACTCCCCACCACAAGAACAGACATTATTATTATTTATTTGTAGTACAGTAATATCCAGAGGCCTCATCCATGATTGGGGCACCATATGGTAAAAGCTGTGTAGAAACATAGTAAGAGACAGACCCTGCCCCAAAGGGCTTATAAGCTAAATAGACAAGACAAAGAAGAGTGAAAAAGGCAGTGTTCTCATCTCCGTTTTACGGAGTTTAAGTGACTTGCCCAAAGGTCACACAGTGAGGCTATGCTACAGCTGGGAACTGAATCCAGTCTCCTGAGTCTTAATCACAAGACCTCTGAATGAGTTAAACTGGGACATGTGGAATAGTTTATTATTCCTAGGGTATGTCTGCACAACCAAAGCTATGCACAGGCTAACCCACCACAGCTAGCTTGAATCTAGCTAGCGCCAATAACAATAGAATGAAGATAGTGGGGTGGAGGCTTCAGAGTGGGTTAGTGAAGCAGGCACGAACTCAGGGTCCATTCCAGGCATGTACTACTCATGCTGTGCTGTCTTCATTGGTGTTGTTAAACTAGCTGGATTCAAGCTAGCTTGGGTAGGCTAGCCTGTGCACATACCCTTAGAAAGTAGAAACCTTTTCCCTTTATCAAGTCATTTTTTGTGCTACGCAGCTTAAGAAATCTGTCAAACCTGTATGGTAGATCTGACACTCTGCAATGGGATGGCAAAACAACAAAGCTAGCCCTATGTGACATATACAGCCCTGTCTTCACACCCGTTACACCACTGTAATAATCTTTGTACAAAATATGCCTTGTGAGGTATCATTTAAAACTAATAACTTGCTGGTCAATAGTATCATGGTAAAAGGTGTGTGGCAACATTATATATAGAGTTATGAATTCTCCCTAAGTGATGTTGGTGGCACATGTTCAAACCCACGTAGCCCTGAGTAGGCAGGACTGGTCAAGCAGGTCCTAAATAAAGGAATGTGTGTTTACTTCAGTTTACATATAAGTTGTAAACAGGGTCCTCAGACAGCAAGAAGTGTTAGACAGGAGAAAAGGAAAATCTGCATTTCAGCAAACAGAGGTGAGAAGAAAAAGTATGCATCCTCTTTCACCACCAGATACCATGTCACCTTCTTTACTGTTTGAATTAACTTTAACTAGGGATAACCTCAGGAAAATGCAATTCAAAGATTTCAAAATGTAACTGAACTATAAAAGTGGGGGGCAAAAATACCCCACGTTATCTCTACCTATCCATCTCTCTCTTTTTCACATAAGTCAAAATAAACAGCCTTTGGACTTTGGAAGCAGATTGTGGCCTCAGAATTTGGTCAGTAATGTTACTGGGAACCTGTGGTAAGAATTGCACCACGAACCAAGTCTAGTTTGTTAAGTTTAAAAAGTGTTTTATCTTTATTTCTTTTGTAACCATTTCTGACTTTAATGTCTTATACTTGTACTCACTTAAAATCTATTTCTTTGTAGTTAAATAAACTTGTTTTACTCTTTAATTAAAACTCAGTTAATCCACTGTTGTGAATTGTTTGGGTAACTTCATTTAAGGTAACAGACTGTTGTATATTGATCCTCTTAGAGGAGCAATGGACCTCATCTATCTGGACAGTCCAGTAGAGGGCCGGATAGTGTAATATATGTTATTTGGGGAAAATCCAGGACTGGAGTGTGTTGGGGTCACCCTGCAGGTAGTAACCATGGCTGCTGGAAGCCAGAGTGTAGCTGGTATTTGCTAACAGGTTGCTGGACCAGGGTTGTGGCTAGCCACAGAAATTCAGGCTATGTCTACACTACCACCAGATCAACGCTCTGGCTATCGATGCACCGGGGGTTGATTTAGCGGGTCTAGTGAAGACCTGCCAAATTGACTGCAGATCACTCTCTGATCAACCCCGGTACTCTACCCCGGACAAAAAGAGTAAGGTAAGTCAATGGGAGACACTCTCCCATCGACCCAGTGGGGTGTAGACACCACAGTAAGTCGACCTAAACTACATCAACTTCAGCTACTTTATTCATGTAGCTGGAGTTGTATAACTTAGATTGACTTACTGCGCTATTGTAGACAAAGCCTCAAAGTGGGACCTGCATGCTTGCAGGATGATTGTGAGGAGCCCATGTTGATAGCTACAGCAGCAAAGCATTGTGAGGCACCCCAGGTTGCAGGGCAAGTGGTAGCACAGCTCCTCACTAGTCTAGATTGCACCTAGAATGTCATACCCTGGCAGGAGTAAAATGTGTTCTTTTTTGAGCTATTAAAGGAGACCGGGAGAAAGGAGTGGGAGAGACCCAACACATATACACACCGTAATGCTACTACAGAATCAAGGATATTTTAGGCCAGGATTGTCAGAGGACCCTAAGGGAGTTAGGCTCCTAAATCCCATTGACAGTAAGCACGAATGGGACACCTAACTGCCCTTAGTGCCATTGAAAAATCTTTGCTACTGCTAGTATATTGTGAATTAGGAGTGAATTGAATGCTCTAAAAAGTGAACGAATGGTGGCCCAAGCAAAGTGCAGTGCCAGGTGACAGTTCCATGCACATCTCTGCTGACTCACCCCAGCCCTAATCTTAGACCCTCCAGGCCAGGCCACTCTTGGGCCCCTGCTGCCGTTTTGTATGGTGGTTTTATGGCATTTATAAATACAAGGCTGGAATGAAAAACTAATTTTCACTCATGACCTAAACTAGTATTTGAGCATGCATTTCCACAGGTGAAAGGCAAATTCCATTGCCCCACATCACCCCTTAACTAATTGCATTTAAAATGGAAAGCAGAGTCACAGAGCTCATATCATTAGACTGAGCGATCATAATGCCCTTGTCACGTAGCATTCAGGTGCTGTTTTAGTACAAGCACATCAGCTTGTACTAAAAGCAGCTGCTAGTTTTATCACAGCTAGAAAGGCAGGATAGTCTGGGAGTAGTGACCACAGGCTGGCAAGTCAGCTGTCCCCATTGCCTCACCACACAGCCTTGGATAAGTCGCTTTACCTTTCTGTCTCAATTGCTCTTACCTTAAAAGGGGATAAGGAAACTTGCCCACTTACCTCATAGATGTGAAGTGAGGATTAATAAATTAATCTGATTAAAAAGCTAGAATTTAATTTTACCTATGCCACCAAGCTAATAATGTTTAGGTTCAGGGCACACAAAACACTCATGAATAGCCTAATGTCTATAAAACATTCTGTAATTCTCTGCCAGAACCCGCAAGAATAATTGATATTACAAAGGTCCTTTTATGGTGTCTCTGAAAAATTCTCTGCACTGGTTTTAGTGCAGTTGCCTATCTGTAACTGAGAGCAGAACTGGGTCCATTATGTGGAACAAGGCACAGGTGTGTGCTAGCTAATGGTTAAAACAATCTTTGAAATAAGGAAGGGGCTTGAATTTTCTCTTTGATAGCTTCCTACCCTGCAGTGCTGCTTTGCTAATCCAGAGTGAGCATAGTTTGTGGGAGGCTTGAGTCCTGTCATAGTGGAGTGGGATAGACTAGGCATGTGCCAAGAGTGTGGCATCTAACATTGGCCTCACTGGCTATGCCTGCCAGCTCATCTTGGGTTAGCAGACTGCTCCTGCCCCCTCATTTCATGCAGTTGAATATAGGACAGGTGGCTAACATTATAATTAGCAGACAAGATATAAAAGATGGATTGGAACCCTTGCTTTCCAGGTATAATTGAAACCCAGCTGGCAAACGCTGCAGGCTCAGAGGACCCTGACCGAGAAGTCTGTTCAACATAAGACATGAGAGAGATGCTGTTTACACCTGGCTCTGAATGCTGCCCCAACACCACCAGATTTGAAGGTGTGACCACCTTGTATGGGAATCTTAAGAAGGGTGAGGCAGGGGCACTATGTACCACACTGATGTACAGTTCACTACACCACAGAGTCCCTGCTTGAGTTGACAACATTTCTTCCTGCAGAACCACTGAGGTTGCCTGAACTAATTGGGTGACTTCAATTTCCAAACGAATGACAATCCCTGGCGGCTAACGTAAGCTCCCATGGTCAGCAGGACAGCCATGTGACTGTCCTATGTGGGTTTTGGATTCACATAGCTAGAGATACTCTGGATCTTATTTTTGAGGTGGGATTGGAGGCAAAAGGGATGGTAAGTATGTCCTTTTCATGGACTGACAGGTTCTCTTGGGCCATGTTCTGCAGTACTTCATCAGTCCTTACTCAAGGAAAAGTCACACTGACTACAATGGATGTTTTGGCTGAGAAAGGACTGTAGGATTTGGCTCTCAAGTTTCAATATAAACTAGATAGTTCTGATTGTTTCTTTTATACAGTGTGTTGTGACAGGGTCAGGCCAGATATATTAGTCCCAGATTAAATAGATCCCTTTTCCCTGCGTAAGGTAACGGGCAGTTCCAGAACAAGCAGGAACTTGCTGGAACCAATTAGGACAGGCTGACTAATCAGGGCACCTGAGTTTAAAAAGGACCTCACTTCAGTTTGTAGCGTGCATGCAAGGAGCTGGGAGCAAGAGGCACTAGGAGCTGAGCGTGGGAAGGTGTGCTGCTGGAGGACTGAGGAGTACAAGCGTTATCAGACACCAGGAGAAAGGTCCTGTGGTGAGGATAAAGAAGGTGTTGGGAGGAGGCCATGGGGAAGTAGCCCAGGGAGTTGTAGCTGTCGCACAGCTGTTACAGGAGGCACTCTAGACAGCTGCAGTCCACAGGGCCCTGGGCTGGAACCCGGAGTAGAGGGCGGGCCTGGGTTCCCCCCAAACCTCCCAACTCCTGATCAGACACAGGAGGAATTGACCTGGACTGTGGTTTCTACCAGAGGGGAAGGTCTCTGGGCTGTTCCCTGACCCACATGGTGAATCTCTGAGGCGAACAAATCTGCCAATAAGCACAGGACCCACCAAGATAGAGGAGGAACTTTGTCACAGTGTATATATGAATCCATGAAAATTTAAATGAGTGAAATCCTTACTTTTCAATAGGGCCAGGAGTCCCCCCATTAAGTACTGCAATGTTTCAAACAGTGGCATACAGTAGAATCTCAAAGTTACAAACACCTCAAGAATGGAGGTTGTTTGCAACTCTGAAATGTTTGTAACTTTGAACAAAACATTATGGTTGTTCTTTCAAAAGGTTACAGCTGAACATTGACTTAATACAGTTTTGAAACTTTACTATGCAGAAGAAAAATGCTGCTTTTACCCACCTTAATTTAAATGAAACATGCACAGAAACAGTTTCCATACCTTGTCAAATTTTTTTTTTTTTTTACAGTTTCCCTTTTTTTTAGTAGTTTACTTTTAACACAGTACTGTACTGTATATGCTTTTTTCCTTTTTTTTTGGTCTCTGCTGCTGCCTGATTGCATACTTCTGGTTCAAATGAGGTGTGTGGTCAGTTTGTACCTTGGGTGTTCATAATTCTGAGGTTCTGCTGTATTTCAATTGATTTATAACCATTGATGGAAGGAGCCAAAATGTACACTAGACATATTTATATAAATGCACAGGTTGCAAATCTTCTCTGATAAATGTAACAAAAAAAAATCAGGGGGATGAAGAATTTATCCAGAAGTAGAATTTTTCATAAGGTTCTGTCAATAACAGGGGGAAAATGTACCCAGCTTCTGTTCAATGCTAAGGATTTATCCTCAGGAATGTAGACAGAGCATTGGCATTCAGGATTGCATATTGATGTGAACAATAATGATAGAAATGCAGGGCATTTCCTGGAGATTAATGGCTGTCTGGGGCTTGAGGGTCTCAACTGCACCAAGGGGCATTCACCCCAAATGGCTATTAATCCCCAGGAAATGCTCTGCACCTCAATCATTATTGCTTAAATTAACATGCAGATGTGGAAGCTCAGTCTACGTTCTTAAGGATAAAATGAAAAAACAAAAACATGATATGTGGCTATTTTTTAAATGGGTGATGTTGTTTCAGCTGGTACCATGTGTACAGGGCATCTCTAGACAACTACTGGCCTGGAGTTTACACAGTCAAATTCCTTAAATCATCTGTCAATATCATTATATGAAACTCTACTGCAGAATGGAATATCATTAAAGAAATGTAGAAAGGGGAGCTGAAGGCTCAGTGTGATGAGTAGATATGCCACATACTGCCCCCGGTGATTAAAGTGGAGTGAAACAAGAGTGGGAGGTTGCTTTGTACCAGCCAAGGAGGAAATTAGAGTGGTGGTCCCTCAAGACAAGGAAATGGGAGAGAGCTCTCCCTCTGCTTTTAGGTTCACTACCTCCAGTTCCCCCTTAATATAACTGGTCTCCCCTTTAATATAACCCTGGCTTCACTCAGTCAGTCAATAAAAGGTATCAGGCTCTTTAAGAGGCAAATTAAAAAAAAACCTCATCAAATGAGGAGCTAACCACATACAACTAGGATGGTAAACACATTAAAAACATTCTAACCAGCTTTGCATCTTATGAAGCCACTGAATAGTATGCAATAGCTTATATAAGCACAAAATTGCAGGCCTAATCTTGCTCCCACTGAAGCAAATGAGAATCTTGCCACTGACTTCACCAGGGGGAACAAGATCAAGAGCTATGCGCATGAGAGAAGAAAAAATGCTCTGGTGATTACAGTGCTAGAATCTAGTACCACTGATGATCAGTGCTAGATCAGTGGTTCTCAAACTTTTGTACTGGTGACCCCTTTCACATAGCAAGTGTCTGAGGGCGACCCCCCCCCCCTTATCAATTAAAAACACTTTTTTATATATTTAACACCATTATAAATGCTGGAGGCAAAGTGGGGTTTGGGGTGGAGGCTGACAGCTCATGACCACCCATGTAATCTCATGACCCCATGAGGGGTCCTGACCTCCAGTTTGAAAACCCCTATGCTAGGAGGATTCCTGACCCCTGCATGTCAGGAGCGTAAGAATAGGGACTGAGCCTGGTCCCTGTGCAAGGCACATAGTGGGGGTAGGGCCCTATTGCACACCTACTAAGGCCTCAAGGTCTCTAAAATGAGCAAAGTCTGGTGCTTCATCAATGACTATATGGTTTTATTGACAAGCAACTCTGCATTGATCAGATAATAGCTGTTGGTTGGGGTTGTTTCCACTGTTGCCATGTCATTCAGAGATGCGGGTCTGGCATTGGTCAATGGGAAGGAAATTAAATGACTGCTACCCAGGGTACCAGCTTGCCAGATTCTCAATGGATCTAATGGGAATGGGTCACCTCTACCACAGATGCTTGGTGAAATGGAAGGAAAATAAAGAGGAAAAAAGTGGAGTGCAATTATGTCTGCCAGAGAGGATGGTACAGCACTGGAAGGGTTTGAAATTCCTAGATTCTGTAAGCCCTAAAGTTTGAATCCCAACAAGCTCAGCTAAGTCTTCCTCCCTTCTAAGTTAGATGGATTGAATAGTATGTAGCTTCCCTTCATGTATGAAGTCCTGTCTGCTCTATGTGAATATGTGAAAAGTAACAAGAGTTTGTCCTGGATGTTTTTCCATGGCCGAAATATCACTTAATCCCATCCAGTTGTGCATTATCTATCCGCTGGAAGCTGCCCTTCATCCCAGGGGATCTTCAGTGACATGTATGTAGAGGGAAAGTCATCTCTGTGAAGGCGGCCAACACAAAACCTATTCACCACTTAATAGCGCTTAAAAGTGAGAATTAAGTGGTGCATCGGTCTTGTGCTGGTCCTTGGCCCAGGGTAAATTTCACCCACAGTTTGTAAACCTTTGAGATGAAAGGCTAAATGTTAAACAAAGTCTTTCTATTTAACAGGTGGGAGTTTCAATAGGCATCAAAATGAAGCTTGAAAAGGGGGGGGGGGACTATTTTTGCACCCTAGGCTCATGTAATAGTCTTTGTGTACTCCAGGCACTTTCCCATAGCATTGGGGGGGGGTCGGGGGGGGGGGGGTAAAATCATGTTAAAGAGCAAAGTTGTATTTATTGTAGATGTTAATTATTCAAGCATTGACTGGAATTCATTAAGCAGAGGAAAAGGCCTGAAGGTATGTTTGTGAAGGTGGTACAAAATTGCTTTTTAACTCAATATGAGCATCAAGCAACAAGGAAAGGAACATTGCCAGACATGTTAAGTAACACAGAGGATATGAAAACAAAGGCACAGGGAGAATGCAGGAAGCCATTTGGATCAAAGTGCCATTAGGATTAGTTTTAAACAACAAGGGGAAAAGTTAAAGTAGTCAACTTTGTAAAGATAAGTTTGGTTTGAAAAAGATAGGGGATGAATGGAATACAATTAAATGCTATAAGACACCACAGTGGAAGTTAGAGAGTGAAAGGAAATGTGACAAAACTGTTTCTTTCTACCTTTTGCATTTCACATGCTATATTACTAAAAAGCGTATAATGGGGGAAATGGACCTATTTGAATAAGTAAAAAGATTTATAGTTTCATTAGGAGGAGGAAAGAGACAATCAGAACTATTAGATGCTTACGGTTTCAGGGAAAGAAGATCGTGAAGTAGTGAATAGACTAAAATTCCAAATGTAAAAACTTAAGGAACATTACAATAGCAAAAACATATACTAGTTAAATACCATTTCTATTTCAGCCAAGGATCCCAGAGGACTGAACCTTTCAAAACAAACTAGAAACTGCGAGTAATTGAGCTATGCAGGTTTACACCAGCTGAGGATCCGGCCCTAAATTGTCATGGATTTACTGGTAGCAGCCCTTAAGCAGCACACAACAGTACTATGCAACTGAAGAATACCACATCCAACTCAACCCACATGGGAATTGAATTAGAATTGTAGAAACCTGGTGCTAACTCCCTTTCTGTCGGCAAAGGGGTCACACATTTTTAATTATCAGTGCTTGAGTTGAAAGATGGCACCTCCCAATGCCCATCATATTAGGCTATTGCCAGTAAAAAAATCAGGAGGAGGAGCACCACTTACTGAATTCTCAACAGTTCAATTTCCTGCAGCACCATTAGAGCAGGGGTGAGAAGCCTGAGAAGGAGCCAGAATTTACCAATGTACGTTGCCAAAGAGCCACAGTAATACGTCAGCAGCCCCCCATTAGCTCCCCCACCCCGCTCCCAGTGCCTCCCACCCACCAGCAGCCCCACTGATCAGCACCTCCCCTCCCTCCCAATCAGCTGTTTCGTGGCATGCAGGAGGCTCTGGGGGGTTGGGGGGGAGAGGGGAGGAGCGAGGGCACTGCAGGCTTAGGGAAGGGGGCAGGAAGGGGTGGAGTGGGGGCAGGGCCTTTGGCAGAGCCAGGGGTTGAGCAGTGAGCACCCCCCGGCACATTGCTGGCACCTGTAGCTCCAGCCCCAAAGTCGGTGCCTATACAAGGAGCCACATATTAACTTCTGAAGAGCCGCATGTGGCTCTGGAGCCACAAGTTGGCCACCCCTGCCTTAGAGGATGGGATTTCCAAATGTCATCAGTGAGAACAGAGTTAGGCCAATGAAAAAGTGGGTGGCTAATGTATAATAGTTCTCAGATTTAAGAAATTACAAACAAAAATCTATATTAAAAGAAGATTATCAAGGCTGCAAAGTCAAGCACTCAAAAGTTGGGGACATGCCAGAATTAGGTTGCCTTAAGGTATGTTGTGTTAATAAGCATAATTAAAATTGGAATCTTGGTCATGCCTAGACTTCCCAGCAACACCAGTGGCCCAAAATGCTCCCCCTTCCCCCCCCCCCTTCTCTTAGGGGCAGATTTTACCACACCTATCCACACTGACTAGGGGATAACCTGAAATCAGTGGGAATACTCATTCAATAATGCACAACTCAGCATGGGTTGCAGAGTCTGGCCCCTTGTCAAGTAGTTAAAGTGTTTTCTTAGGCAAGCTTTACAATGTGTCTCACGGTCATTCCAGCGATAATTCAAAGGTTACGGCTACACCGCGATAAAAAACCCACGGCATCGAGGTCAGTTGACTTGGGCTCATGGGGGTCGTGCTGCAGGGCTAAAATTTGCTGTGTAGACATTCAGGCTTGGAGTCAGGACTCTGAGACCCTGTGAGGGGGGAGGGTCTCAAAGCCTGAGCTCTGACCCGAGCCTGAACATCTACACTGCAATTTTATAGCCCCGCAGACCAAGCCCCCCAAGCCCAAGTAAGATGCAGCCATATTGCAAGTCTTATCGCAGTGTAGATCTACCCGTATTGATAGTAATCGTAGATATAACTGACATTCTATACCTTGGGAGAGCACCCTGTAACCCCCATATTCCTCATTTACATATAATTGTGATATTGCATATAAAGCATGCCTTATAAAGGTATCATGGGAAAGGTTATGATCTGCTGAAACCCACTGTTCCATCTAAATATGTACATCATTAATGCATATGAAGTTATGAAAATTGTGTTGTAAGGTTGTCACTAAAATACGCTGTGGGTTTAGGAAGCGCCCAGATATTAGCTCCCCTGAGACAACAGCAAGAAAATCAACCAACTCCTGGGCGGGTGTCAAACAACCATCAATAGCCATTGTCCAGCAAGGGAGTTACAATTCAATGACTCACCTGAATAAGGCCACACCAGGAGAATTGCTCAACCTTGCCTGGGGACTCAGCAATGCCCATCAGACATGCCTGGACTCGTGTTCTCCAAGCACATTGGCTAAGGGTATAAAACAAACACATTGGCCACATGCTGGGCCTTTTCTCCCTCCCTCCACCTATGCAGCAAGCAACAAAGACACTCAGAAGACTGAAGATTCCAACAGAGGAGACTGACCCAGTTTTCAAGGCTGAAACCTGTGTACTCTAAACTGCAATATCCATTAGGGTGAGAAACGGGTTAATCTATATGTTGCCCAGTCTAATAGGGTTGAGATTGCTTTAGACTGCGTGCTTATATTTTCTTTTGGTAATTAACTCTGACTTTTTGCCTATCACTTATAATCTATCTTTTCTAGTCAATAAATTTAACTATCAGAGGGGTAGCCGTGTTAGTCTGGATCTGTAAAAGCAGCAAAGAATCCTGTGGCACCTTATAGACTAACAGACGTTTTGCAGCATGAGCTTTCGTGGGTGAATACCCACTTCTTCGGATGCAAGACAAATAAATGTAACTGTTTATCTTTACCAGTGAGTTTTCCTGGAGTGTTTGTTAAACCTGCTCAGGTTTGCAAAGGCTGGTGTATATCCACTTTCCATTGATGAAGTGGTGAACCAATTAATAAATTTACACTGCTATTCTTGAGCAGTGCAAGATGGTATATTCCTGAGGTACAAGGCTGGGAGCTGGGGGGATTTGGTTGGTGCTTTTCTCCGTGTGATTCATGAGTGGCTCTGGGAGCAATCTAGCTGGGTGTGGGGCTCCACGTGCAGTTGTGCTGAGTGATAACAGCGCCTGGAGGGGTTTGCTGCTTGTCACTAGCAAAGCACGGTGAGAGACAGCCCAGGCTGGAGAGTTAAGGGGGCACAGCGGTCCCACAGTCCCAGGCTGCACTCTGGGGATCCCGTCACAATAACATGATTGTAAGGATGGTCCCTCTTGCAGCCTCTGAACTTCTAAAATGATTTGTAGGTGTAACAATGCAAGACAATTGTCTTGCTATTGAAGGATGGGCTGAGTGCAAAGTAGAGTGAAAGACCTTCTGAGGCTGCCTCTGGAGCAAAATAAAGGGGTTTGGGTTCTCCACTGCCTTGCACCCATTTACACCTGTGTTAAGTGTTTTGCACCCACCTTACACAGGTGTAAAGTGACAACACAAGGTACAAGGTGGTGGAAAATCAGGCATAAGGAGCCTGGGAAAGAGGCTCCTACCTGAAGCAGCGAAGTGCTGAAGTTTAGGATTTTTAGTGATGGTGCTAGGCAGTAAGTAGTTTAATCCATTGATATAAACTAAGATCTGACCCTGGGGAACTGGAGAATGAACCTGCAAATAGAGAGAGTAAAAGAATGAAAAAGGAGAGGGGGAAATTAGCAAAAGTTGGGTGAGGATTCCATTGGCATACTGTGAAGAGTTCTAAAGGGATCTCACAAAACTGGGGTGACTGGGCAACAAAATGGCAGACAAAATTCAATATTGATAAATGCAAAGTCATGCATATTGGAAAACAATCCCAACTATACATTCAAAATGATGGGATCTAAATTAGCTGTTCCCACTCAAGAAAGAGATCTTGGAGTCATTGTGGATAGTTCTCTGACAACATCTAGGGGAAAAATTTGTTTAGAGGGGGTGCTGAGAGCCATTGAACCAAACTGTAAACTATGTATATGATAATAAGCCAGTAAATATCATAATGCCACTATATAAATCCATAGTATGTCCAAACCTTGAATGCTGTGTGTAGTTCTGGTCACCCTATCTCAAAAAAGATATTGGAAAAGGTACAGAGAAGGGCAACAAAAATGAGTAAGGGTATGGAACAGCTTCCATATGAGGAAAGATTAAAAAGACTTGTCTCTTTTCAACTTGGAAAAGAGACAACTAAGAGAGGATATGATAGAAGGCTATAAAATCTGGAATGGTGTAGAGAAAGTGAATAGGGAAGTGTTATTTACTCCTTCACATAACACAAGAACCAGGGGTCACCCAATGAAATTAATAGGCAGCAGGTTTCAAACAAACAAAAGGAAGTACTTCTTCACACAATGCACAGTCAACCTGTGGAACTCACCAGAGGATGCTGTGAAGGCCAAAACTATAATGGGGTTCAAAAAAATTAGATAAGTTCATGGAGGATAGGTCCATCAAAGGCTATTAGCCAAGATGGTCAGGGATGCAACCCCATGCTCTGGGTGTCCCTAGCCTCTGACTGCCAGAAGCTGGGACTGGACGACAGGGGATGGATCAGCCAATGATTGTTCTGTTCATCCCTATAAAGCACCTGGCATTGGCCACTGTCAGAAGACAGGATATTGGGCTCGACAGACCATTGGTCTGACGCAGTATGTCCATTCTTATGTTCTTATGGCTCTGGAGATATCAAAAGGCCTTTCTACTGGAAATGGAGAGAGATTTTTATGAAAGCAGGGTGTCAGGGGGTATTAATGGGGCAGGAGGAAAGGACCTGAATTGGATTTGGGTCTCCAGGACACAGTCCATAACAATGGGCAACACGTTGCTGTCACCCCAGCAGAATCCCAGGACTCAAAGAGCCATGATTCTTTCCTTGCTCAAGGGCGGCGGCGTGTGTGTGTTATTTGCTGCTGGTCTATACCCTCAGCAAATTACTCTCTCTTCCCTGTGCCTGTGGGCTGGGATGATAGAGGGGTGTGGCCAAGGCTCCTCCCGGGGGGGGAGGGGGAGTAAGCAGCTGTGCAGATCTTTTTGCATCTGTGCATCAGACCCAAAGTCCAACTCTTCTTCCCCCTCATGCCCCTGCAAGATTGTTTTCTTTGGGCTAGATTGTAACTTGGCCTGCACAAACATGTTGTACAAATATAGTTGTAGCCACACACAGACACCCAAAAGTCTTTGCTGAATCAACTAGGAAAGGAAAAAGTTAGAGCTACTCAATCACAGGGATGTGGAAGAAAGGCAGACTGACTAGTGGAGCAGTAGTAAATCCACTTCTCTGTACAGTATTCATAAATAAGTAAAGACGACAGTTGTTCATAAATTGATCTCAGGCTTCTGAACTTTATCTGAGAAGGGGCAGCAGCAATCAGAGTATATGAGTTTTCTTTTTACAAGAGCACCCGAAGAAGAGAAGGGTTACCATAGAACAGTCTGCTTCAGCTTGTTTCCAGGCTTTTTTGCGTGGCTTATGCAAAGGAAGATAGAGCAGGGTTTCATAACCAGAAATTTTGCATTCATAGAATCATAGACTTTAAGGTCAGAAGGGACCATTATGATCATCTAGTCTGACATCCTGCACAACGCAGGCCACAGAATCTCACTCACCCACTCCTGTATCTAACCTATGTCTGAGCCATTGAAGTCCTCAAATCATGGTTTAA
Organism: Platysternon megacephalum; assembly: GCA_003942145.1. Taxonomy (NCBI): domain Eukaryota; kingdom Metazoa; phylum Chordata; order Testudines; family Platysternidae; genus Platysternon; species Platysternon megacephalum. Next base: position 967,152 of record QXTE01000135.1, read on the forward strand.
AGACTTCAAGGTGCAGAGAATCTTTCAGCAAGTGACCCGTGCCCCACGCTGCAGAGGAAGGCGAAAAAACCCCAGGGCTTCTGCCAATCTGCCCTGGAGGAAAATTCCTTCCCGACCCCAAATATGGCAAACAGCTAAACCCTGAGCATGTGGGCAAGACTCACCAGCCAGACACCCAGGAAAGAATTATCTGTAGTAACTCAGATCCCACCCCATCAAACATCCCGTCACAAGCCATTGGGCATATTTACCGCTAGTAGTCAAAGACGAATTAACTGCCAAAATTAGGCTATCCCATTATACCATCCCCTCCATAAATTTATCAAGCTTAGTCTTGAAGCCAGATATGTCTTTTGCCCCCACTACTCCCCTTGGAAGGCTGTTCCAGAACTTCACTCCCCTGATGATTAGAAACCTTTGTCTAATTTAAAGTCTAAACTTCCTGATAGCCAGTTTATATCCATTTGTTCTTGTGTCCACATTGATACTGAGCTTAAATAATTCCTCTCCCTCCCTGGTATTTATTCCTCTGATATATTTATAGAGAGCAATCATATCTCCCCTCAGCCTTCTTTTGGTTAGGCGAAACAAGCCAAGCTCTTTGAGTCTCCTTTCATAAGACAGGTTTTCCATTCCTCGGATCATCCTAGTAGCCCTTCTCTGTACCTGTTCCAGTTTGAATTCATCCTTCTTAAACATGGGAGACCAGAACTGCACACAGTATTCCAGATGAAGTCTCACCAGTGCCTTGTATAATGGTACTAACACCTCCTTATCTCTACTGGAAATACCTCGCCTGATGCATCCCAAGACCGCATTAGCTTTTTTCACGGCCATATCACATTGGCGGCTCATAGTCATCCTGTGATCAACCAATACTCCGAGGTCCTTCTCCTCCTCTGTTACTTCCAACTGATGCCTCCCCAGCTTATAACAATAGTTCTTGTTATTAATCCCTAAATGCATGACCTTGCACTTTTCACTATTAAATTTCATCCTATTACTATTACTCCAGTTTACAAGGTCATCCAGATCTTCCTGTATGATATCCCAGTCTTTCTCTGTATTGGCAATACCTCCCAGCTTTGTGTCATCTGCAAACTTTATTAGCACATTCCCCCTTTTTGTGCCAAGGTCAGTAATAAAAAGATTAAATAAGATTGGTCCCAAAACCGATCCCTGAGGAACTCCACTAGTAACCTACCTCCAGCCTGACAATTCACCTTTCAGTATGACCCATTGTCGTCTCCCCTTTAACCAGTTCCTTATCCACCTATCAATTTTCATATTGATCCCCATCTTTTCCAATTTAGCTAATAATTCCCCATGTGGAACCATATCAAATGCCTTACTGAAATCGAGGTAAATTAGATCCACTGCATTTCCTTTGTCTAAAAAATCTGTTACCCAGGACTGCCCAGAGGATTCAGGGGGCCTGGGGCAAAGCGGGGGAGCTGCGGCGCTTGTACTCACCCGGCAGCGGTCCGGGTCTTCGGTGGCATTTTGGCAGCAGGGGGCCCTTCAGTCACTCCGCGTCTTCGGCAGCACTGAAGGACCCGCCACCGAAATGCCGCTGAAGACCCAGACCGCCGCCGGGCCAGGGCTTGCGGGGCCCCTGCGGGGCCTGGGGCAAATTGCCCCACTTGCCCCCCCCTCTGGGCAGCCCTGCTGTTACCTTCTCAAAGAAGGAGATCAGGTTGGTTTGGCACGATCTACCTTTTGTAAAACCATGTTGTGTTTTGTCCCAATTACCATTGACCTCAATGTCCTTGACTACTTTTTCCTTCAAAATTTTTTCCAAGACCTTGCATACTACAGATGTCAAACTGACAGGCCTGTAGTTGCCCGGTTTTGTTCAATATCTTCATTAATGATCTGGAGGATGGCGTGGACTGCACTCTCAGCAAATTTGCAGATGACACTAAACTGGGAGGAGTGGTAGATACTCTGGAGGGTAGGGATAGGATACAGAGGGACCTAGACAAATTAGAGGATTGGGCCAAAAGAAACCTGATGAGGTTCAACAAGGACAAGTGCAGAGTCCTGCACTTAGGACGGAAGAATCCCATGCACTGTTACAGACTAGGGACTGAAGGGCTAGGCAGCAGTTCTGCAGAAAAGGACCTAGGGGTTATGGTGGACGAGAAGCTGGATATGAGTCAACAGTGTGACCTTGTTGCCAAGAAGGCTAACGGCATTTTGGGCTGTATAAGTAGGGGCATTGCCAGCAGATTGAGGGACGTGATCATTCCCCTCTATTCGACATTGGTGAGGCCTCACCTGGAGTACTGTGTCCAGTTTTGGGCCCCACAGTAAAAGAAGGATGTGGAAAAATTGGAAAGTGTCCAGCAGAGGGCAACAAAAATGATTAGGGGGCTGGAGCACATGAGTTATGAGGAGAGGCTGAGGGAACTGGGATTGTTTAGTCTGCAGAAGAGAAGAATGAGGGGGGATTTGATAGCTGCTTTCAACTACCTGAAAGGGTGTTCCAAAGAGGATGGATCTAGACTGTTCACAGTGGTACCAGATGACAGAACAAGGAGTAATGGTCTCAAGTTGCAGTGGGGGAGGTTTAGATTGGATATTAGGAAAAACTTTTTCACTAGGAGGGTGGTGAAGCACTGGAATGGGTTACCTAGGGAGGTGGTGGAATCTCCTTCCTTAGAGGTTTTTAAGGTCAGGCTTGACAAAGCCCTGGCTG
>QXTE01000135.1:969912-987984 GCA_003942145.1 Platysternon megacephalum
TTTTCTTCTTATTTATATGGCTATAGAACCTTTTACTATTGGTTTTAATTCCCTTTGCAAGGTCCAACTCTACATGGCTTTTGGCCTTTCTCACTTTATCCCTACATGTTCTGACCTCAATAAGGTAGCTTTCCTTGCTAATCCCTCCCATCTTCCACTCCTTGTAGGCTTTCTGCTTTTTCTTAATCACCTCTCTGAGATGCTTGCTCATCCAGTTTGGTCTACAACTCCTGCCTATGAATTTTTCCCCTTTCTTGGGATGCAGGCTTCTGATAGTTTCTGCAACTTTGACTTGAAGTAATTCCAGGCTTCCTCCACCTTTAGATCCCCAAGTTCTTCAGTCCAATCCACTTCCCTAATTTCCTTAATTCTTTAAAGTTAGCCCTTTTGAAATCAAAAACCCTAGTCAGATCTATTTTTGTTTATCCTTCCATTTAGTTTAAACTGAATTAGCTCATGATCGCTCAAACCAAGGTTGTCCCCTACAACCATTTCTTCTATGAGGTCCTCACTACTCACCAAAACCAAATCTAAAATGGCATCCCCTCTTGTTGGTTCAGCAACTATTTGGTGAAGGAATCCATCAGCTATCGCATCCAGGAAAATCTGAGCCCTATTATCACTACTTGCACTTGTCCTCAAGTCTATATCTGGGAAGTTAAAGTCTCCCATGATCACACAAGTCCCATTAGTATTTACTTCATTAAAAACATTTAAAAGGTCGCTATCCATATCCAAATCAGATCCCGGCGGTCTATAGCACACCCCAAGCACTCTCTCAGGGCAGGCTCTAGTAGCTTTCTTCCATTCTTCCCATTCAAAAGCAACTCATGAATAAGATTCTTTAAAAAAAAAAAAAAAAAACCAACAACAACATTAGTTCTAATGGTTAAGAGAAAAATCTATTTTATTTTCTTGTCCCAATGTTCAGTTTATCTGGTTGGTTTATTCCTTGTCTTCATTTCTCAGTGAATCTGTTGCTCTAGGCAGTTTGAATATTTATGATTTATGAGATTTCTTGGAGCATTTTTTTTCCAGTTCAAAAGAAAGTTCAGGCCAAATATGCGAAGGGCTTGAGCCATTAGTTTGGGCTTTGGGGACTGCAAAGTGGAATTTGTTCTTGCCAGGTGAGTGCAGCAGAAGGCACAAGAGACGAGTTCTACGTTTTAGAAGAGGCATGCTGGGATCGTGACCTGGAAAATTCTCATGCTAAGGAATTTTCAATTGACTCCCTCAACAGCAAGTGGACTTTGGGGTGTAATTAGCCTAAGCCAGAATTTGTGCCCATAGGCTAAGCTGCCCACACCTCTGTAGCCCCACCATCCTTTGATGAGCAGCCAGATGCAAAGACTCTGTCATCTGACCGAGGGCTTTGGCTGGGGTTGTTTAGGAGGCAAAATGGTGCCCTTAAACATTTTAGCTGACATTAGGCAAAGAAGAGCAAGAGGTCTAAAAGAGGAGACCCACAGAGACTAAGGAAAAATGAGAGTCAAACCACACCCTAAAACAGGTTCTATAGATGAATCAGCTTTGTGAATGTCCCAGGGGAAGAAGTCTGCTGAAGGGGCAATTCTGACTCTACAACTATTAGTTAGAAGGGGATTTGGAGACTCAGACACACAGAAGCCATGTGATGTCAAAGCCACTCTGGTTCTGGATTTCCTAGCAAGAGGTATCTTCTAGAAAATCACCACAAGGATAAGGACTGTTTGGTGCCTCAAACTGCAGTGAACAATTTCTGCATGCTCTTCTTCAGAGGGTTGATAATCATCTAGATAGAAAGAGCCACAAGTCACACAGTTCTCATCTGTCTTGGGTGACACAGATTGCACTCATGTTCCCCTTAGCTGTTGAGGCTGACTTTAGAAACTGAAAGGGGTTCCCTTCTCTCCACATGCAGGATCACAGAATCATAGAAATGTAGGGTTGGAAGGGACCTCAAGAGTCGAGCCCCTTGTGTGGAGGCAGGACTATAACAGCCCTCAAATATGTAGAAGGTTATCATGAAGGATCATCTGTGATGCAAGTTACGTGTGATGCAATCATCTGTGATGCACCATAGACATAGTTGCCCATTATCCAGAAGCATATCATTGCTCATTTATTCCCAAGTGCTCACAGCTGGCAGGGGCGAATGAGTTGAAGAAAGATGAACTGTTGAAGGAAGTACAGAGATTCAGTTACAGTAGTATTAGTCGTCTTAGCACTGTAATTATTAGTCTGTCACATGCTGCTTTGGACACTTTGGACTGAACGTACATATGTGTCTCTTTCACCAGACTGTGTCTGTCCCTTGAAAACATGACTCTATTTCCAATCCCCCAAATTCCTTTGAGGAGAATTGTAATGCTGCTCACTACACCACCAGATCTAGCAGCGAAAGAGCTCTTGGGAGCCAGGAGATGAGACTCAGTCTGAGTGACTCTATTCTACAGGCCCCAAAAGGTTTTGGCTTCTTGCAACCTGCATAATAGTCTTCAAATACATAAAAGGTGATTATAAAGAGGATGGTGATCAATTGTTCTCCATATCCACTGAGGGTAGGACAAGAAGTATTCAGCTTAATTTGCAGAAGGAGAGGTTGAGGTTAAATATTAGTGTAACTCCCCCCTCCCTTTCCTTCCTGGATTACTTGAGAGCAGGCAACACTCACCTGTGTGCATGAGCATGTGATGTGTCGACAGTAAAGGAGATCCTGAGTTTCCAAGTGGAGATGTTGGATAGATGGGAATCCGTTATCCACCCCACAGCTGCAGTCCTTTTACTTATAAAGGAAATCAATCATGGCAGTGCCTCCACCTGGCTGGGCCCTGTACACACTCACTGTGCCCCTTGGGAGCCTCCAGGAATAACTCTGATCTGATCTATGCAATGGGTCTAACTCAAAAGTACCAATTATAAACACTAGACACCCAATAAACACCTAGATTAGCATTAACACACCTTTATTTCACAATTCAGAAAAACATGACAATTGAGATTAATTAAAATACCACAACCACTTTAAATCAGAAGGGGGTCACTTCAATACATCAATTACTAAATGCGGTTTACAATAGTAAATGAAACCACCAATTTACCTTTACACTGTCACCATTTACCCCACCCCTGAATGTGCACTCCTCTGAATTTCAGAGTTCTAGATGCTTGCGTGGGTGCGCCTCAAGATCTTGAAGCTGGGGATAACATTCTGTTGGTCCAGTAAAACAGCCCAGCCCAGCCAAGGCAACAAGGGGCAGAGCAATTCTAACGTGGGGTCCTTCCAAGCTGCACAACCCTTCTGAAGATGGGAGCTGTTATAACCAGAGGTCAGCAGCCCTGGATCCTGGTTAGACATTAAGACAGTTATGTTTCTTCTCAGACTCAGAGAAACTCCTTAACATCTCTTCACTGCCCCCCTTCCCCTAAAAGCATTTTCCCAACAACAGAGATGCTGGTTACTCGCACTGCATGCCAACCTCAGTCAGTTCTAGGCACAGTAACAGTCTCTGCCCTGGCTCCAATGAAGTCCAGCAATAGGCTGTGTTGGTGAGTATCTGAGTGTCTGTTGCAGGGGACAGTTTGTCAGTTTGACCGTGTGCTTGATTGTTTGTTTGAAAAGTGTGAATTGGGAGTGCTTTGTTCCAGGTGGGCCTTGAGTGGGCCTGACGGTTATAAAAAGGCAGTCAGCAGCGAACCAGCTGAGCGGCGAACAGCGGAGGCTAACAGGGAGTTTGCCTCGGGAGAGCCCACTGAGGCTTTCATCTCGCGGGCTTCTGTGAGTTGCTGCAACAGCTGAGGAAGCTCTTAGAAGGAAGGTGAGTGTTCAGCTGTTGTAACCTGCACAGGTTGTGCCATGTTTGTCTTTCTTCCACAGGACAGAAGCAACTTTGTCTGTGCAAAGTGCAAGCTGGTCTCCATATTGGAAGAGAAGGTTCGAGGTCTGGAGAAACAAGTATCGACCCTGCGTTGCATATGAGAAAACGAAGATTTCCTGGACAGACATCAGGATATGCTTCTACGGGCACAACGTTCTGAAGAATCAGAGCAGGCTGCGCAGAGGGGACTGAGGGACGGTGAAGAAATTTGGCAGCATGTGACCTCCAGAAGAAGAAAGAGGAGCATCCATGTACCAGCAATGGAGATACAGGTGAGCAACCGTTTTCATGTTCTCTCCAGAGGTACTAATGTGGAGAGTGGACTAGATGATACATCTGAGGGAAGGGAGCAGAAGGAGACTCCACCGATTGGAAGGCATGAGATGCACTGTCCTAGGGATGGGGGTTCCACAACCACCGCTCCCAAGAGAAGGAGGAGGGTGGTGGTGGTCAGGGACTCCCTCCTCAGGGGCACTGAGTCATCTATCTGCCGCCCCGAGAAGGTCTGCTGCTTACCAGGAGCTAGGATTCATGATATGACGGAGAGACTGCCGAGACTCATCAAGCCCTCGGATCGCTACCCCTTCCTGCTTCTCCATGTGGGCACCAATGATACTGCCAAGAATGACCTTGAGTGGATCACTGCAGACTACGTGGCTCTGGGAAGAAGGATAAAGGAGTTTGAGGCGCAAGTGGTGTTCTCGTCCATCCTCCCTGTGCAGGGAAAAGGCCTGGGTAGAGACCGTCAAATTGTGGAAGTCAACGAATGGCTACGCAGGTGGTGTCGGAGAGAAGGCTTTGGATTCTTCGACCATGGGATGGTGTTCCAAGAAGGAGGAGTGCTAGGCAGAGACGGGCTCCACCTAATGAAGAGAGGGAAGAGCATCTTCGCAAGCAGGCTGGCTAACCTAGTGAGGAGGGCTTTAAACTAGGTTCACCGGGGGAAGGAGACCAAAGCCCTGAAGTAAGTGGGGAAATGGGATACCGGGAGGAAGCACGAGCAGGAGAGTGCAAGAGGGGAGGACTCCTGTGTCAGACTGAGAAAGAAGGACAATCAGCGAGTTATCTTAAGTGCCTATACACAAATGCAAGAAGCCTGGGAAACAAGCAGGGAGAACTGGAAGTCCTGGCACAGTCAAGGAACTATGATGTCATTGGAATAACAGAGACTTGGTGGGATAACTCACATGACTGGAGTACTGTCATGGATGGATATAAACTTTTCAGGAAGGTCAGGCAGGGCAGAAAAGGTGGGGGAGTTGCATTGTATGTAAGAGAGGAGTATGACTGCTCAGAGCTTCAGTAGGAAACTGCAGAAAAACCTGAGAGTCTCTGGATTAAGTTTAGAAGGGTGAGCAACAAGGGTGATGTCGTGGTGGGAGTCTGCTATAGACCACCAGACCAGGGGGATGAGGTGGACGAAGCTTTCTTCCGGCAACTAGCACAAGTTACTAGATCGCAGGCCCTGGTTCTCATGGGAGACTTCCATCACCCTGATATCTGCTGGGAGAGCAATACAGCGGTGCACAGACAATCCAGGAAGTTTTTGGAAAGTGTAGGGGACAATTTCCTGGTGCAAGTGCTGGAGGAACCAACTAGGGGCAGAGCTCTTCTAGACCTGCTGCTCACAAACCGGGAAGAATTAGTAGGGGAAGCAAAAGTGGATGGGAACCTGGGAGGCAGTGACCATGAGATGGTCGAGTTCAGGATCCTGACACAAGGAAGAAAGGAAAGCAGCAGAATACGGACCCTGGACTTCAGAAAAGCAGACTTTGACTCCCTCAGGGAACTGATGGGCAGGATCCCCTGGGAGAATAACATGAGGGGGAAAGGAGTCCAGGAGAGCTGGCTGTATTTTAAAGAATCCTTATTGAGGTTGCAGGAAAAAACCATCCCGATGTGTAGAAAGAATAGTAAATATGGCAGGCGACCAGCTTGGCTAAACAGTGAAATCCTTGCTGATCTTAAACGCAAAAAAGAAGCTTACAAGAAGTGGAAGATTGGACAAATGACCAGGGAGGAGTATAAAAATATTGCTCAGGCATGCAGGAGTGAAATCAGGAAGGCCAAATCACACTTGGAGTTGCAGCTAGCAAGAGATGTTAAGAGTAACAAGAAGGGTTTCTTCAGGTATGTTAGCAACAAGAAGAAAGTCAAGGAAAGTGTGGGCCCCTTACTGAATGAGGGAGGCAACCTAGTGACCGAGGATGTGGAAAAAGCTAATGTACTCAATGCTTTTTTTGCCTCTGTCTTCACGAACAAGGTCAGCTCCCAGACTGCTGCACTGGGCAGCACAGTATGGGGAGAAGGTGACCAGCCCTCTGTGGAGAAAGAAGTGGTTCGGGACTATTTAGAAAAACTGGACGAGCACAAGTCCATGGGGCCGGATGCGCTGCATCCGAGGGTGCTAAAGGAGTTGGCGGATGTGATTGCAGAGCCATTGGCCATTATCTTTGAAAACTCATGGCGATCGGGGGAGGTCCCGGATGACTGGAAAAAGGCTAATGTAGTGCCCATCTTTAAAAAAGGGAAGAAGGAGGATCCGGGGAACTACAGGCCAGTCAGCCTCACCTCAGTCCCTGGAAAAATCATGGAGCAGGTCCTCAAGGAATCAATTCTGAAGCACTTAGAGGAGAGGAAAGTGATCAGGAACAGTCAGCATGGATTCACCAAGGGCAAGTCATGCCTGACTAACCTAATTGCCTTCTATGAGGAGATAACTGGGTCTGTGGATGAGGGGAAAGCAGTGGATGTGTTATTCCTTGACTTTAGCAAAGCTTTTGATACGGTCTCCCACAGTATTCTTGCCGGCAAGTTAAAGAAGTATGGGCTGGATGAATGGACTATAAGGTGGATAGAAAGCTGGCTAGATCGTCGGGCTCAACGGGTAGTGATCAACGGCTCCATGTCTAGTTGGCAGCCGGTTTCAAGTGGAGTGCCCCAAGGGTCGGTCCTGGGGCCGGTTTTGTTCAATATCTTCATTAATGATCTGGAGGATGGCGTGGACTGCACTCTCAGCAAATTTGCAGATGACACTAAACTGGGAGGAGTGGTAGATACGCTGGAGGGTAGGGATAGGATACAGAGGGACCTAGACAAATTAGAGGATTGGGCCAAAAGAAACCTGATGAGGTTCAACAAGGACAAGTGCAGAGTCCTGCACTTAGGACGGAAGAATCCCATGCACTGTTACAGACTAGGGACCGAGTGGCTAGGCAGCAGTTCTGCAGAAAAGGACCTAGGGGTTACGGTGGACGAGAAGCTGGATATGAGTCGACAGTGTGCCCTTGTTGCCAAGAAGGCTAACGGCATTTTGGGCTGTATAAGTAGGGGCATTGCCAGCAGATCGAGGGACGTGATCGTTCCCCTCTATTCGACATTGGTGAGGCCTCACCTGGAGTACTGTGTCCAGTTTTGGGCCCCACACTACAAGAAGGATGTGGAAAAATTGGAAAGAGTCCAGCGGAGGGCAACAAAAATGATTAGGGGGCTGGAGCACATGACTTATGAGGAGAGGCTGAGGGAACTGGGATTGTTTAGTCTGCAGAAGAGAAGAATGAGGGGGGATTTGATAGCTGCTTTTAACTACCTGAAAGGGGGTTCCAAAGAGGATGGATCTAGACTGTTCACAGTGGTACCAGATGACAGAACACGGAGTAATGGTCTCAAGTTGCAGTGGGGGAGGTTTAGGTTGGATATTAGGAAAAACCTTTTCACTAGGAGGGTGGTGAGGCACCGGAATGGGTTACCTAGGGAGGGTGGTGGAATATCCTTCCTTAGAGGTTTTTAAGGTCAGGCTTGACAAAGCCCTGGCTGGGATCATTTAGTTGGGAATTGGTCCTGCTTTGAGCAGGGGGTTGGACTAGATGACCTCCTGAGGTCCCTTTCAACCCTGATATTCTATGATTCCCTGCTTGAAGCCCCAGCAGTCTCTCAGCAGCAGTTCCTGGCTTGGACAGAGCTCTTTAAAGCAACTTCCACTCCCTAACCAGGAACCCAGCTGCCCACTGTGCATGCTCTCCCTTTGTCTTCTAGAAGCAGAAGTCTCTCTCTCCCCCCCCCAAGGCATTATGAGAGTTGTAGTCTCCAAGGCTGGATTGCTACACTCAGGATCTTCCCAATTTGAAAACTCCTAATTAAGTTCAGAGGCTTTTCTAATAGGGGGTGTTCCTACATTAGGAAAAACTTTCTAGCTATAACGAAAGTGAAATACTGGAAGAGGTTACCTAGGGAGGTTGTGGATGCCCTGTCATTTAAGGTTTTTAAGAAGAGGTTAGACAAACATCTATCAGGGATGGTCTAGTTATACTTAGTCCTAAATCAGAGCCAGGAGATGGACTAGATGACTCCTTCAGGTCCCTTCCAACCCTACATTTCTAGGATTCTGTAATATAACTGTGAATCGCAAAATGCAGCTTCCTGAGGAGCCAGATGTAAGTGTGCCTGACTTGGAGGATCACCATAAATCAAAAAGACATTTCTCAGCCAACACCACAACACAGGCAGACAAGCTAAATAGGGTATGTCTACACGGCTGACCCATGCCAGCTGATTCAGGCTCCCAGAGCTCAGGCTGCGGGGTTGTTTCATTGCTATGTAAACTTCTGGGCTCATGCTGGAGCCCGAGCTCTGGGACCCTCCCATCTCTGCAATGAAACAGCCAGCAAGTCTGAGTCAGCTGGTATGGAACAGCTGCAGGTTTTTCTTTGCTGTGTAAACATACTCAGAGGTTGATTCATGAAAATGTCTCAGGTGAGACTATACGGCAACATACTTCCCAATAAGGCCTGCCTGCTTCATCAGAGAAGTGAGGAGGGTAAAAGGAAAACACGTCCAACGTGTAGCAGATGCATGATACGTGCATCATTCTTGGTTGAATGTTTAATATTCTTTAAGCATGGGCACAGGTTTGAGATAGAATTGGTTGAAAAAACAGGGAAACTGTTTTGCAATCTTTTTGTTCCTTTTTTGTTAAAATTCAAAATTTCGATGAAAAATTTAATCAAAATCTTAAATTGCAATTTTTTCAACTATCTTTAGTTTTAAACATGCACTGTAATGAATGCAGGGACATTACTCTAGACAATATATCTCTATATCAGGGGTCTCAAACACGCGGCCCGCAGGGCTATCGCATGCGGCCCGCGAGCTCCTCCCGGCCCCCCCGCCCTCCTCCCCTCAACGTTTACCTGGCCGACCAGCACCGGGGGCAGGGCAGGCTCCCTGCTTGCCTGCCTGCCCTGCCGCCGCGTCGCACCAGGAAGCAGCTGGAACCTGGGGGAGGAGGGGCGCAGGGGTGTGTGTGGCTGTTGCTTCAGGCACCTCCCCCAGCAGCTCCCATTGGCCACAGTTTCCCATTCCCGGCCAATGGGAACTGCTGGGGGCGGTGCCTGAAGCAACAGCCACACACACCCCTGCGCCCCTCCTCCCCCAGGTTCCAGCTGCTTCCTGGTGCGACGCGGCGGCAGGGCAGGCAGGCAAGCAGGGAGCCTGCCCTGCCCCCGGTGCTNGCCCCCTGCTGCACCCGACCCCCTGCCCTGAACCCCCGCCACACCCCGACCCCCTGCTCTGAGCCCCCACCGCACCCCACACCCCTCCTGTGCCCCCTGGGGGCAGGGAGGGGGCAGAGTTGGGGTGGGGATTTCGGGGAAGGGGTTGGAATGGGGGCAGGGAAGGGGTGGGAAGAGGCGGGGCAGGGGCGGGGCCGGCGGCGGCGGGGGGGGAGGTGTCAGTAAATGCGGCCCTCGGCCCAATGTACTAGTCCTCATGTGGCCCTCGAGGTCATTTGAGTTTGAGACCCCTGCTCTATATGGAATAATAATGCTGCAAGAACCCTTTTAATCAATCAACTGAATTTAATAAATGACAAGTCCTGTCTTGCAGATCGGCTAGCTGTTGCTCTCTATAGCTGCCCCCTCTATCCAGTCTGCAAGGAGGATGGCTTTATTGTCCTTCACCCTTTGTATTTATAGAGGCAGCAGATAACAACTTTGCACTGCTGCACTGGACACAAGCAGTGCATTCAACAAGAATGCTAAGTCTGCTAGAGCAAGTTCTGTTGAAACTTACCCCAGATACCATTTTGGGAAGATCAGCTATCTAGTGAACATGCTCATTCTAATGCGTTTAAGTATTTGCCAACCAGTATCAGCTATCTGGGAACAGGTTTTCTTCTTACAGGGAGCCTAATCAGTTCTGGCCCAGCAATAACTATTTGGTCCCTTACCTAGAAATACAGGGAGTTTGTCTACGTTACACAAGGATGTGAATAAGGTGCTTGGTCCTCCCTGCACTCAATTTGTCACACAATCAGAACAGATTTAACCCTCCATACATTCATTTGCACTCTTGAATATTTCGACTCTATGGGAAATACAGAGTAATGTAAATAAGGAGGTTGAGTGACAGAACAAATGCAAAGTGGTGGTGCCCTTTGAACTGGCAGAAACAACGCAGGTGTGAGGGAAGAGCTGTCTGTGCCTTCAGAATATTTTTAACCTGATTCTTTTCCTGTCAATGAGGTAATCGGGGTTGAGTGGAAGGGAAGGATCACTTTTTTGGAAGTACAAACAATTATAAATAGAAATGCTTTCGCACTTACTAATATTTATCACCTTACCTACAAGTGGCAAAGAAAGATTAAATTTGGTGGCCTTGAGTAGTATTTTAATGCAATGCTAATCTGAAGAAATGTGATTTTTATAGCACACCAGATGACAGGATAGACAGAAGCTACTTGCACCAATGTTTCCAGTAGAGGAGTGAGCTTTTATCATTTTAAACCTGTGATATTTCATGAATGTCTGAAGGTATTATAACTCCTCTATAGGAATGCTCTCTTTAGAATGAATCCTAACAGTCTTTCCCTGGCTAGAGCAGATAAGCTTTATCCTTTTTAACTAGTTATGTTAAGTGGAACCATATTGTCCCTAATGGGCAGTGCAACCACCATTTCATAAAACACGTTTCAGTTCCTTTGTAAAGGTGCTAATAACTTTGCCTGGCCTGTTGCCTAGCACACTTTCTCTAATGTTTTATATTATGGTAAAGGTGGAAGCAGTAAAAACAGCTCGTATCCATAGGATAAGTACAAGTTTCAAGTAGCTATGTCACAAGCTCTTTTCTCAGGCACCTTGACATCAAACCAGTTCACTACTCAAAGGTCAAAGTGCAGCTCCATGCTGAAAAGTGACTAAAAAAAAGGCATCATGGGGTGCCTGCCATGTTTACTGTCTGTCACGGATTCAGTTTCAAATTTGCTACATTTACAAGGGAAAAAAATGTTGTTCTTCTGACCACTAGCCCTGCAAAGTCACCCTGAGCTCTGAAAGTCAAGTTGTGTTCTGTTGTCCCCAGGTATTATCACTCTTAGTAAAGACAGGACCCAAAACTATGCAGGGGAGACCCCCTCACGCACTCGGGAGGCACTAGGACCCAAGCAGTGCCTTCCCGCCTCCTAACCATGTGGGCGGCAGAGAGGAGACAGCCAGAGACTCCATAAGAACAGCCGTACTGAGTCAGACCAAAGGTCCATCCAGCCCAGTATCCTGTTTACCGACAGTAGCCAATCCAAGGTGCCCCAGAAGGAGTGAACCTAACAGGTAATGATCAAGTGATCTCTCTCCTGCCATCCATCTCCACCCTCTGACAAACAGAGGCTAGGGACACCATTCCTTACCCATCCTGGCTAATAGCCATTAATGGACTTAACCTCCATGAATTTATCTAGTTCTCTTTTAAACCCTGTTATAGTCCTAGCCTTCACAACCTCCTCAGGCAAAGAGTTCCACAAGTGACTGTGTGCTGTGTGAAGAACTACTTGCTTTTATTTGTTTTAAACCTGCTGCCCATTAATTTCATTTGGTGGCCCCTAGTTCTTATATTATGGGAACAAGTAAATAACTTTTCCTTATTCACTTTCTCCATATCACTCATGATTTTATATACCTCTATCATATCCCCCCTTAGTCTCCTCTTTTCCAAGCTGAAAAGTCCTAGCCTCTTTAATCTCTCTTCATATGGGACCCGTTCCAAACCCCTAATCATTTTAGTTGCCCTTCTCTGAACCTTTTCTAATGCCAGTATAGCATTAGAAGCAGCCAAAAGCTGGGATCTTCTGAGCTTTGGACACTCCAGTGAAAACCGTAGCATGTTCTGACTTTCTCTGATTGGCTGTTTGCTTCACCACCCACCATCCCCAGTCTCGTCAACTCAGCTTCGCTCCTCCCCTGCCCTGTCCCATTCTCCCCCTTTTTCTCCAGTTAGCTGATCCCCTCCTGACTAAAATCATACCACTAGCGTGCTGTTTGCCACCATCACATTGTTCTCTCTGCTAGGGTGTTGCATCCTGTGTCTGTGTTGTCTAGTTAGGTAATATTGTCTCATTGGGTGTATGTCTACACTGCACACTAAGCCAGCTCTGACTCAGGTTTGAGACCAAACCCCCCATTCCATCCACACACAAATCAGTCTGACTTGGGTCAGCAAGCATTCAAGACCTGGGTCCTAGGATTCTGCTGGAGGAGGCAGGTCAGACCCATGTCCCATTGTGACTTAGGTCCAAGCCCTGTCATTTTGCAGTGTGGACACAACTCAAACCGCAGACGTTTGTCAGAAGTTCTGCATAGTGCAGTATGGACATGTTAGCATGGCTGTGAGGTTCGAGTCCAGTGATTGTAAGCCCAGGTTCACAATGTAGTGTGGATGCTCAAGTGTGGGCTTCGAAACATCAAGTCTACAAGCCTGGGTCCCACAAACCTGGGCTTAGTGTGTGCAGTATAGACATACCCTCTCTTCCCTTGTACTTTCCCCTCTATCTGCATCCCTTTGTTGTCTCTTGCCTTATGCTTGGATCGTAAGGGGGAAGGACTGCCTTCTTGTTCTGTGTTTGTACAACACCAAGCACAATGGGGTCCTGGTCCATAAGTGGGGCTCAAAGGTGTTATGACAATACAAATAATTAAATCTAATGAAGCTTTCAGTGACACCTCTACACTTACAGCTGTGAAACTCCACTGAGTTTTTGGGGTGGCCCAGGTGCCACTGAGGGCCTCCTTAGGCCTGGAGAATGTTTAGAATGGGTGACAATACATAAAAAGGAAAGATCCCAGCTTGATTTCCAGAGCCGTGGCAGTAAGAAAAACATTTTTTTTTAAAACTTGTGAACTGAGCAAGTTTCATGCCAAAAAATCAACGAGAGAATAAACAGAACCCCAGGGTCACATATTTACAGAGTCACTTTTCAGACTTGATTGGCAGTTTAATGATTTTAGCAACTTCATCCTAAAACAAAGAGGCAAGGTTCTGAATACAGTCTGCCTTAAGCTACCCAAGCTCTGAGAATGAGAGTCATCTGGGGTGCTGTAATCATACAAGAAGGATCAAACAGTGATTACAGGTGGTGATCAAAATTTCCACGTGAACAGTAGTAGAGAAACATCTTCCTCTTGGTGACATTACATGAAAATCTCCAAATCCCATACCATGAATTGTTCTCTCATCTACATTTTGAAATGCTAAAAGAATAATGTGTTTTAAATAAGATAATTAGGCAGTTTTAGGCAGAGGATTGCTATCTTTTAGAGGTAGAGATCTCATAATTAATAACAGTCACATCCAAGTTCAAGATACATTTGTATACATTCCGTTATCCTCACTCTTCCATAATATACATCTTCTCTCTATTTTCAGTTCCAGTCACTGCAGAAGCTCCTTTCCTCTCCCTGTTCATATGCCCTTGTCCCTTAAAATGTCACCTCCTGCATCTTTAGTTCAGCCAATGTCAACCTGAATGGCACCTTGGTCCACTACCCCAACTGTCTCTATGCTTTCTTCCATGCCACCCTCCCACCCCTGGAACACCTCACCTTAGCTTGGAGGCAGTGTGGTCCAATGGATAGAGCACAGAAGTAGGACTCATAAGACCTAGATTCTACTCCTGGCTCTGCCACTGCCTGCTGGGTGACCTTGGACAAGTCACATTGCCTCCCCATGCCTCAGTTTCCCCATCTGTGAAATGAAGATAATGACACTGACCTCCTTTGTAAAGTGCTTTGAGATCTACTGATGAAAAGCATTATAAAGAGGTACTCTTATTATTATGAACGTTTCCACATGGCTTCTGCCCTCTCCTTATTCAAATCCCTCTTAAAGATCTACTCCTACTGTGAAGCCTGAAGAAATCAGACAACTAATAATAGCTAAGAAGAGGGGTAGTAGTAGGGATCGTTTATACACATTGTACAGACTGACAATATCCTGAATTAAGTTGAATGTCTTTGGGGTTGAATGTCATTTTATTAAAAATATGATTGTGTGTGTTATTGTGGCATTGTATTGTAACTGTAGTGTCCTCCTGGCCAAGGCAGAGTCCACACTGCTGGGGGGGCCTCTGGCCAAGAAAAATGCACAGAGGAACGCAGCAGGGAAACTCCCTTCCACCCCAGGGGCATCTCTTCCAACCCCCCGCCTCCTGCTGTAAACTCATATCCACGCCAGAATAGTACAATGAATATGGGAAAGGGAAAGGTTTATTTACATAGGGATGAAAGAAGAAAAACAACAAGGGGCAAAAGACAGGGGGAGTGGTAAAACAGGACGAGGACCCATGGGCCTGGTGGTACCACAGTATAAAAGGATAGATGCCAAGCACTGCATCTAAACACATAGTTCAGGAATCCTGGGCAGAGTTCCAGTCTGGCAGTGAGTCCTGGGTGCTCCAGTTCATCTTCGGTGCCAGTAAACTTTCCCCAACAAACCCCTTCAGTGCCCTCATCTGCCGTTCTCCACAAACCCACACAGAGCGACTCCCTCCCCACTTAACTAGCTGCAGCCTCCCTCCTTATTCCCAGTGCAAAGTCCCAAGTCCCAATACTCACAGCCCCATACAGCTCTGGCCACGATCACCATGATACTGGGTCTGGCTCCGGTTTGTCCTTCTCAGGTGATTCCTTCCTGGCACGGTGCTCCTCCTGGTTCCTGTCCTGGGTCATCCCCAGTCAGATGCTCTGTCCCTCCTGGGATTTGGGCTGGTTCTCAGCTGTTTTGCTATGTGAGGGCCTGCTCGCTGTAGGACCTCTTGTCTGGAACTACAGCCACCCACTGGTCCCCTCCCCTGGAACAAGCAGCATTTCTCTGTCTCAGGATGAGGTTTCAAAGGGATGGTGCTCTCTAAACCCCAAGGGGTTACAGTGTGTCCCTTCTGTAGGAGGGATGCTAATGTACTTCCTCTGTTCTCAGCCTTTGAAGTCACCCCCATGGCGAAATAGGCATATACTAGTTCAAAGTGGATTCTCCACAAAGAAAGTTTTTGGATAAAAAATAGCCTGGTTTTTAACTGGCCCATGGCCTTCTTTCTGATCCAACAAACAGACAGGATCTCTGGTGGATGGAGGACACCAATCATAAGGACTGGGTGCTAGTTCTGAGCTCAAGCTGTGATGAATTGTGACCACAAAGGAAACCACGTGGGAGGGGTGTTGAAGGACTGCTCTTGCCAAAGCCCATGTCAGAGTCGGGGTGATGTCTGGTAAGCTTATTAGCATGTGTGTAGGCTCTTTTCTTATGTTTAATATGTTTTCTCTGTAATGCTTTCATCTTAAGAATAAAATAGACTTGCATAGGAAGTGCTGTGTGGTACATTATAACTGTAGCAATTACACCTGGTAACTGTATCTGAAGAGAAAGCAAGCAGGTGTCCTTAGGCAGCCTGTCTGTGCTGGGGATAACACAGGGGAACTATGCAGCTTGAAATACTCCAGTCAGAAGGGAGCGAGCTGCGAGTCTCCATCCAGAAAGGTAACAGCTAGGGAGCTGGAAGCTCGAGAGTGGGTGCCCTTGCTGGATCACTGAGGGGAAATACAGGTGCAATTGCCCTGAACTGTGATACACATGACATATTTTTTCTAAAAAAAAAAAGACTATCAACACATGGCTTGTTAGTTCTAACTCAACCATTTGGTTTGCATGTAACATCCCTTTTCCCTACCCTCCAGCCTTTCTATTTTAATGGCAGGAGCCATCATCACGACTTCCTAGCACCTTTCGGATGCTACTCTAAATATTATAAAATGGTACTGAATCACTGAATAATACTGAGCACACTTTGATATTGAAATAGAGGCTGAAAAATATGAAGCCAAACAAAAATGATCTCATTTTTATTATAGTCACTTTTTCTGGCTAACACTGCACTTTAATATGAAATCCAAGATTGAGAATTCTCTCATTACATCTGCCAAGATTTAAAAGACAACTTCCCCACACACATCCAGGTAAAACTAAGCAAAAATAGTAAACAATGAGACCTAATTCTGAGGTGACTGAATGTAAGGCCTGGGCTACACTAGCGGGGGAGGGGGGGTGTTGAACTAAGATAGTGTAGCTGAAGTCGAAGTATCTTAGTTCGACTTACCTGGCCGTCCTCACGGCAGCGAGTCAACCGCTGCAACTCCCCCGTTCACTCTGCTTACTCCTCCTGCTGAGGTGGAGTATGAGCATCGATCCCCGATACATTGAACACTACCCGCCGATCCGGCGGGTAGTATAGATGTACCCTAAGTTACACACCAAAATAGGAGAAGGGCTAATCTGTAGCAGAAAATGGAACCAAAAGTAGACTAAGATACAGCAAGTAACCTTTCTACACACTCCTGTTTGTTGCTTACTGTTTAATGCCCTGCCATCCCATCCCCTGTGCAGGTGACACAAACTACTGATGCATAACTTGCATGAGCATTTATATCAGTTCTGAATTTGGTCCATCATACTGTTTTATCATTGCTTTTATAGATAGATATAGATATGCAAAAGCTTTTATGTATTTCTTTGAAAATTTCAAAGATAATTCCTGGATTTGATCTTCAAGTCCAGTCCTGCAATGAGCATCATGCAGGCACAGGGATCCACCCATATGAAATTAATTGTGGCATTGGGGCTATAATCTGAAAAATAACTATAAAAATTACAGATGTTGTTTGGTAGTTGCCTGCTTTGTCAACTGCTTGTAGAAAGAGCAGCCCATTGGAGCTAGCTTGTGGGGGCTTGGAACCAGGGTGGACCAGCAGCCGTCCTCCTCCCCCCCCACCATCAGCTCTCCGCTCCCCTAAGTTCTCTATGCGGCAGCCGCCCATCCAATTGCCGGCGGTTCAGCTGTCCCTCCGCCGACTGCCATGTGCTGCTCCTGCCCTCTGCCTTGGAGCCACTCTCAGGAGCCTCCTGCTTGCTGTGCAGGGGGCAGGGAAGAGGGGTGCTAATGTCAGGGTGTCCCCCACCCCCCCTGCTCCTGCCCCCCGCTTGCCCCATCTCCATAGAGCAGGGGTGGGGGAGGGGAGACATGACAGGGCTCAGGACAGAAGGAGCTTCCTCGCACCAGCTGCTGTCTCAACTTGCTGATCTACTTAAAAAGGCAACGTACTTAGAGTGGGATCAGCGTACTTAAAGGGGCAATGCGCATCTCTCTCTCTCACACACACACAGGGGTGTGTGTCTCTGTCTGCCATGCTATCTCCCCTCCCTCCATTTGTGCCGCCTTATAGAATGTGAGGCTACATTAACAATGTGTTAATCCTTGAGGGCTCAGCCCAGTACTAGTTCATCATTTAGCAGTAAGGCATTCCCTGGGAAATATCCCACCCTCTGACTTCACCACCTCAACCAAGCTTCACAATCATTGCTGTGTACAGTATTAAATTGTTTGTTTAAAATTTAGTGTGTGTGTGTGTGTGTGATAAAATAATGAAATTGGCTCAATTATGAGTTTTATAAAAATAGTAAATTTGGGGTTCCTTTCAATTTAGATTGAGCCTTTAGGGTACATTCTGGTCACATGTCAAGCTTCTCCCCAACCAGGAGGCCTAGAAACGTACTTTTTTTTTTTTAATTGAAGCTGATATTCTCACATGATCCCATGACTCCAGAAGCTGGGACTTAAAGAAAACCACCAAATATTGCAACACTTGCGATAACAATCACACAAGCTGGCAATGTTGAAATTCTTCCACCCTTACTTTTGAGTAGCACTTTACTCTGAGTAGTTCTATTTAAATCAATGGGCTACTTACAGAGTAAGGTGCTACTCAACATGACTAAGATGGCAGGCTCTAGCTCCATCTAGAATATGAAATGATACACCTGCAGAAACATAATACAGGGGTAACCAGATGAGATTCTACAGCCTGTCTGACAGAGGAGCTGTAGATGATCTAATGGTCCTTTC